>CM023453.1:1613598-1803395 GCA_013339765.2 Haemaphysalis longicornis
TGAAGAGCGATCCGGCAGGGCTAACTGAGAATTAGCACGGCAGGCAACCTGTTTCCAAAATGAATTAGTGTAGTGCATTGCAAAGGTCCCCGCGGCAGCATTCCAGTACCTTCGCTAGGCAAGATAAAATTTGTAGAGCATTCAATGGGATGTTTAGCGGGTTGCATGTGCCTTCTAAGCACCTCTGCCGTATGCAGGATAACCGTTGTCAGGAGAGGAGAATACGGTCGATTCTTCCTGGTTGGTTGCAGAAGGCTCATAGAGACGAAGAGGCCACATCACAGTAATGCAAGTAAAAATTTAAATTTGGTACGCGACAGCGAAAACTGGTGAGCATGACTTCGCAAACTCAAGACTGGCTTCTGCGGCACTTTTATGAGTACCTGAGATGCTCGAGCTCCGAATCTGCGCAAACGGTACGAGGCATGCTTGCCGAAGTCATAGGCTCACGGGCGGCAGAACCTCCACTACAGGACCGCACAATGCCATTACCGCCAGATCATCCGACGATTCGCTAAGCGAGATAGCTGCGGTCCAGCCACCCGAACGACACGAAGTTATCTGAGGGGAGGGGGCGGCGCTAAAGAAGCAAGAGGTCGACTTAGGGGAGACGAGGTTGTAGAAGTTAGGCCACAAGAAACGAAAAACGAATCCGTGAGAATTATTGCCTGTGGTTTAGATAAATCAATCTTTCGAAGGCCTCAGGCTATTGCGAGACATTCTGCGTAAAAGTAATAAAGTTGGGCAACCGGAGAGAAGGCTCAGCCTTTACCGGTAGAGAAAATACCCACGTCTGCCTTCTCCATCCGGACAGCGGCATAGGTTGGAACAATGGCGTGGAAAGCGAAACCATTCAGATGGACCGGTAGGAGGCCGTGTCAAGTGGCGCAGTGGGAGTATTTTGTGGGAGTTTACCAGTGTTATCCAAGGAAGAAATTAGTACGGAAGCCAAAAAAAGGGCCACATTGAATGGGTGATGTATAGACTGTAAGAAGGCCGCCTGTGACTGTTTGAACCGCGGACATGGACTGCCAAGGAATAACGAAGTCTATGTAACGGAAGCTGCTTGCGGACTGAATATGGGCGATTCCATGAGTATTAGGACTGAATCTATGGTGAGGGAATGCTTGCGGGAGACTAAATTGGGAATTCAGGCCTGCGTGACTAGAGCGTTAATTGGAGGATAGCGGGGAACCTTAGACATACCCGTAAAGCTTCTCGTTCACGCGTTATCAACGGGCAAAGTTTGTATTTTGGGATTTCCGGAGACACAACATATTCAAATTCTAGAATTGGCGGGAAATAGATTTTGTAAATTATTAGTATTGTGCCACGATGCATGCCCGATCCCTTGTGAGTTAGGCTTATCAGAAATGAGATAGCCCAAGCTCCTTTAGTCCCAATATAATTTGTGTGTGGACGCCGATTAACAGTGAATACGTGTAACGTTCCCAGATATTTTATTCCATTCATATGAGAAATGGCCTGTTGACGGTAAATAAGCGTGATGTAGAGTAGGCTGCTCACTGCAAAGGGAAATAGACCACAGTTACTCACATTTAGGTCAAGTGGAAACCATCCAATAAGCTGCCAGGAGCTTAGATATGTCTGCAAACGCTGATACAGCGTGTGAATATCTCTGGCTGAGGTGAAAGAAAAGCTTCCGCGTAAATGTGCACCTGAACGACCCGAATCGGCTCATGGCAGGAGAGACAAAACAGCACGGGAGACAAAACACTGCCCTGAGGAGCACCTCGAATGTGGCTGTACATAGGAAAGGACAGGCCTTGCTGTGAATCAAGCCGTGCGAAGGAAGCGCGCAATGGACGGGAAGCTGCGCCTAAAGAGGCCCAAAACAGCCGTCGCTAAAGTAGACGACAAAGCCGTACCGCAGATGCACCTGCCGGCGGCAGGCACCCTCCGTGCGGGGAAACGCTGGGTAAATTCGCCGCGCCATCTACAGTGTGCACCTTGAGTGAAACCCTCCGCCCGTCACCCCCCGCACTGCCGCCTCCACCCGTGTTGGGAGTTAGTCCCCGCTACGCCACGAAAGAACCGTTGGCTGGTAGAGGTAGAAGGCTTTGCTTTAAAAGCCGTTGCAGTGGCGAAAGACGCCCGGCGGCGGATGCCCCACCATCGGCTTCGATATGCCTTTCAGCGGAAGATCTACGCCGCTTGAGAGGCCGCCCGGAGAGAGGCTGGAGAGGCTCGGAGAATCGGGCGGCCGAGCGCGCGATGTGAATGTGGCCATCGTCTGCTATGTCAGCTGTCGGAGCAGTGGCTCCGAAAAGATGGCACGGAAAGGAACGAAATAAGTATTTTTTATATAAACTATGCCAATTACTCAGAACACCTCAGAAACAGCAGTTCGGCGTTCATAACGTAGCTGCAGCGTGATAACAAAATTTTATACACAACAGTAAAACGTTAACAGCGTGCATTCCTTTTGTCCGTGTGCGTTAAATAAAATCGCGCTTTCAAAAAGAAACTGCGCAGCTTTCAGGCCTTTCGTTCATCCCCTTCAAAAGTGGGGTTACGGAGTGACTGTTTGGGTTTATGCTTCGATTACGCATTCTGTTTAGCAATTGGAATGTTTTGCTCTTAAAGCATGCATGACATGAGGAATTCGGCTATATTCTACAGCGCGATTGTCTGCAGCTGCAGCCCTCCCTAAGCCTTTCGAGGACCAGACACGGCTCCAAGGGGTGGTCTCGCTCTCCCTCAAAGGGACCTCCTGCTGTTCGCATCCAGGTGTCCAGCCAGCAGCAGCCAGGGCACCAGCTGGGCTCATCGAGTGAGGACTCACCGCCACCACCCTGACAAAGATAACGGGGGGTGTATCTCCAGAGCATGACAGGATCACACAACTAGAAAAAGAAAAGTCATTACTGAGACATGCTCTCGAACAGCTTACGTTCCGAGGTCGCAGGGCTTAAGACACAAGATACAAAGAGAAGAAAAATAGGGGAATAGGGAAGGGCGGACAGTCATCCTAAGCAACCGCCAACCCCTGGTATACGTTCCCATGGAAGTGCTGGTAGCCGAGTCGGTGCCTTGCGTTCAGTCCAAAGGAGAGCACTCTCTCAGGCGGGCGGGTAGCCGAAAGGAGTCCTTTTGTGGCCGAATTAAGAAATCGCAAACCGCGACGGATAGTCGTTTTGAAAAGATCGAGAAGACGACGTACGAAATGTGAGTTGTTTTAGAAAGTCTTGGAATGAATTTAACCGCTCGTCGCCAGGTGCGACCGGACAGACACAGCAGTTTCGAACTGCTGGATGCTCCAAGGGCAACAGGCAATGGTGATCACATTCAACATGGCGGTTCAACACAATAACATACAAGTCTGGCAATCGAACTGTAGAGGCTTCTACCGAAAAAAGGATGTCCTGAATCAATTTTTTCGATGCCAATCGAAGAAGCCCAAAATTATTTTGTTCAGGGAACTCTGTCAGACAAGGTTTTGGTATCTGGTTACAAAGCTCACACTTGTCTGGGCGAGGGGAAAAGAAGCATCAGTATCTTCGTAGCAGATCACCTTCCTTTCATAGTACTCGAAATCGGCTGCGAATACTACAAGGCTGAGCACTCGCTCATTGAAATGATACCTTGAAGACATCTTAAAAACAGCATTTTCGTTTTTAACATGTACAGCTCACCCAGTGACCATAAGCAGTGGTTCACCAGTATCATAAATAATGCAGTCCAGTCGGGCCAGGTCGAGTCCGCTCTTGTGGCAGGCGACTTCAAGGCCCCGCATCAAGCCTGGGCTACCACCAGTCCAACCCCACAAGCGTAGACTTGTGGCAGGTCACAGCAACCTCAACCCTCTGCTTCTGACGGATCCGGCGTTTCCGACTAGGAGTGAGAATTCATGTACGAGAAATACTATTCGTGACCTTGTGTTTCGTCAAGGGCTTGATTTCTGCATCCTGGACAAATTTGAGTTAGAATCTGGGGAGTGAGCATAACATTCTGGCCACAACTCTGGACGTAGGATGTAAGACTCCCAGAGAATTCGTAGTCACTGACTGGGACGCCTTTAGAAAAAATCAGGGAAGATCGCCCCCCTCCCAAAGAGGAGAAGGGTAAGATAGCTAATTTGGAGGAATGGACGCAATAGGTCAGGGAAGATATTAAGGTGGCGACCAAGAAAGCCCACACCGACCTCGGGGTCGAAAACACGAATAGTCGGCTGGCGCACCTTCTTGAAGCAACGGAATCGCTAAACAATGGGTGGGAAACGCAAAAGCTCAATCAACGGCTTAGAAAAAAAAGATTGCGGTTGTCAACAAGGCCATAGAGGATCACTGTCGGTTATTAGATGCCACGCATCTCATTCACCGGCTTGTCCCCTCCATCCGGCGTCGGCCGTCGTTGTTGTCGGCGTCCGCCCCTCCCCATTCTTCTCGCCCTGCCAGCTTCGCTCTCCGCCGCTCACCCCCTCTCCTCTCTCGCGAGGGGCATTGGATTGGATTGGCTTGGATTGGATTTGGATTGGATTAAAGTGGATTGTGTTGCGTCATAGCCGCGGCAGACGCACTGGCGCCGGCGCGTCCCCTCACCGTTATGCGCGCTATAAAACGCGGTGCCTGCGTCGCTCCACTCCATCGTTCCAGCGCCGTTCCTCCGCTGTCCAACGCTGCAACGTGAACCCCCTATGCGTCGCATCTACGCAGGGGTTCCCGTGAGGGGAGGTGGTAGTTCTTTAAGCAAACATCAATGGGACGAGGTAGGTAACTCCGTAGATGGACAAATGAGGGTGGGTGCTAAGTGGAATCTCCTCAAGCACCTGCCAGACGAAACCAATATTAGGTGCAGCCAGAGGAAAGGGCTGGAGAAAATCGTGCAGGAGGCCACACGAAAAGAAGACGTGCCGAAATTCCTGGATAACCTGGCCTGCAGCTACCTCCCGTAGGGCACGGCTGGACGAAACGACTACCCAACGTACAGGCGTAGATCGCGCCCCGAGCTAGACGCTCCTTTCAAAACTTACAAATGCCAACGTCTGCGCCGGGGCCCGACCACATCACACATAAGGCTCTCAGGAACTTAGAAGATGACTCCATACAATTGCTTACAGAACAAATCATCAAGGTCTGGTTCCCTGGGACTGGAAAATAGCCCTGGTAATACTAATTCCCAAGCACGGCAAACCTCCCAACTTTGTCCAATCTCAGACCGATTTTCCTCACGTCTTGTGTTGGGAAGGTAGCGGAGCACACATTTAACAACCGCATAGACAAGCACGTAGAGCAGAAAGGTCTCCTGCTCTATAACATAGTCGGCTTCAGACCAGGCCTCTCAACACAAGATGCCATGAAACTCATCAAGACTCAAATCATAGACAACGATACCAGGGACATGCGGGGCAGTCTCGGGCGGCTCGGACTTGGAAAAGGCTTTCGACGACATCTCGCACAGACACATTCTAGAATCCATCTCGGATCTCAACCCCTAGGCCAAGGCCTTTCATAGCTGCGTCAGGTCGTTCCGGGAGGGTGGCGAAGCTACGTTAAAGGTCGGAACAACACAAATCGGAAGGGTACTCGCTCGTGCCCAGAAGGACGCCTCAGGGAGTCATGATCTTGCCCTGGTTGTTCAGTTTGGCTATGAGGCAACTGCCGGTATCCCTTTCGGTAATCACGAGAGTTAATAATATGATATACGCAGACGACATCACCATCTGCCGTGCCGGAGCCAGCAAAGGAGAGGGGAAATCGAGTCTCCAGGAGGCGGTAGACCTAACTGAAACTTTTCTCGAGGGCACAGGACTAAGGTGCTTGACGAAAAAGTCTGAGCTACGTCTCCACAGACGGGTCAGAAAAGGTCTTAGGCCTAAGGGTGGAAGCCCCTGGACGAGGTTAACATCACGGTTAACATGCTGGCACCAAGAGGGGGGCCAACGTTCCTAGAGTAGACCCTCTGAGGGTACTCAGATTGTTCATTGAATCTAGCGCAGGTAACATTACCACACTCCGTAAAATCGCGGCCAAGACGGAGTGCATGATATGCCTGATCACGAGTATCTAATCAGAGGGAACGTCTGAAGGAGGATAATTTTCTGAGACTCTTTCACGCATTCCTCATGAGCCACATCATCTATGTAGTTGCAATGCACAAGTGGTAGGCGTCTGAAAAGAACAAGTTGGAAACTCTAATCCGTAAGAGCGCCAAGAAAGTGTTGGAATTTCCGGTAATTGTCAGCACAGAACGCCTTCTCCAGCTGGGTGTATACAACACACTCGACGAAATCATGAAAGCCCAGTAAACGGCTCAAATATCCTGCCTCTCCAGAACACCCGTGGGGAGGGAGACGATCAGGGTTTTGGGAGTCGGCCCCACCATAGTTGGGGAAACGTAAATGTGCTATGTTATATCACTTAAGGGACTACATCACGGATGCTCCTTTTCTTAAAAACGTACACACGCAACACAATGCGGGTAGACGCAGAGCATGGGCTGTGGCACTGCTCCAGCATATCCAGGGCTCCACTCACATGGTCAGCTTCATGGATGAGGCTTATTATGGGCGCACATCTAGGCTCGTCGCAACGATAGTCAATCACGAAGGCCAGGTCACTTGCGCAACCACCATCAGAGGCTCCACCCAGGCTAGGGCGGAGCAGGCAGCGATCGATTTGGCGATGGCCGGCTTTGAAACTCCTGGCGAGAACTCATATCTTCACTTATTTCAGGGTGGCGGCCAGATAATTTGTCTGTGGCTCCATCGCTGAAGAAGCATATAAAATCTCCACGGTAGAGTACTCCCCACACACTATCCCGTGGTTCCCGGCACATCTCAACTCCAAGCTCGATTTCCCTCGCCAATCTCAACGACGTCGCCACACGTAAGCGCGTCCACTAACCCACATATAAACGTAACCCCCGGACGCGCAAATGCGAGTCGAAGTCCTTGTTGAACGAGGTTTGTCGAGTGAACATTCCTTACACCTTTAATAAGGTAAGTAAGTCCTACTAACTTGACAGGAGGAGTCTACTCTCCTCCCCACCACGTTAAACTAAACAGACCACAGGCTTTATTGTTGCCACGGGTGGGATGTTTTGTCGCAGTGTCCTTCCGGCAGACGGCGATTCATGTAGAACCTGGGCTAGTGAGACCTGGGTCATAGGGTCCTGAGCAGCGCGGCCTCCCCCACTGCTCCCCTCTGTTAACTTTGTTTCACTCTATCAATCCAGACGGCTATACTCCGGACTGCCCGAGATGTGGACAGAAAAGTACTTTAGGACACATGCTCTGGGGATGCCCCTCGTTACAGAGAGGCCCGAGTAGCTGCACCGAAGAAGAGTAGAGCTCTGCGCTACGAAGCTTCGAGTTTTCACGTCAGTTATGGGCTGTCCCGAGAGGACACGATACGGCGGTGAAGCTTGGTCTTCGCCTCCAAATGTGGCCGCGGCCGGCGGCTTTATCACACCTCTGAAAGAGGGGCATCGGAGTCTTTCATTACCATCAATGAAGTTTCTTGTCTGTCGGTTCAGTGAGCCCACGGTCATTCATCATCATCGTGAAAGAAAGTTGGCTTTCCTGCAGGGCATATTGGCGTACAACGGCATCAGTGAAGACCCTAACGCTTCGCTTTAAAATGCACAGAAAGGAACACAGGTGAGGCTTAGAACCAAACCTGGGTCCTACAGAGTGCGATTCCAACACGCATACAGTGCGGCACCGTCAATACTTGACTTTCACAAAGATAAGGTGACCTAGCGAATGTGTAATGGCCTTCGACTTAGAAAGGTGTGTTAGAAGAAGGTACTAGCGCCTACATGGGGCATTCGAGCTTGCTCATTACAGAAGTAGCAAAGCACATTTACCATAATGGAGAATATATATATTCAGATTCAGTTTCAGTTTCAGTTTATTTTGCGTTATAAACATTACACCGTTTAATCAGGAAAAAACCTCGGGCCATCTCCACTAACGTGAAACATGTGGAGGGGTGAAGCACGCAGTGGTATAAGTGCATTCTTGGCGCCTTGGCGTTTTTACCAACAGAGATAAAACCGTTGGGGGGTAGAGGTATACAGCTTGGCTGAAAAAGTCTCTTGTCTTTAACTACGAAGCGCTGAAGCGCGAGGCGTAAAGGAGTGTCCCGGTGCTTTTTAGTACGCCTTACGTTCTAGCGCGAGGCGTAAACGAGTTTCCCCAGTGTTTTAGTACCGTGACTACATGAGACGACGATTACCACGACAACGACGACAGGAGACGCCAACAGCCCCAGCCCCTAAGGTGCTTCGCCCCTGAAAACGGTGAACAGTTTGACTGGCCCTGATTGGAGGGTAGGGAAGTTTCGAAGTTTTTGTAGTTTCGATAGTGCTTAAAGGGGACATGAAGAAAAAAAATCAAAGTTTGGTTCATTCAAAAGATTGCCTCGTTAGAATCATACTGACCCCACTTTTAACGTAACGTCGCTCAAATAAGCTATATAATTAGAGATTCTATATAATAAGAGATAATCGCACTGTATCATAATTAAACTCGTTTATTCCTACAACTACATCGCAGTGGAATCGCCTGCCACCATTACTAGTGCTTACTACCAACATTGACCAGTTTAATAAAAAGTGTCCGATTACTTCACATTCTGTCTAGCTTGTTACCTTTGTTTCCACATTGTTTATTTTCCTTGCAATTGGTTATTTCCATTTGGATGCGATTGTCAGTGTTAGTTTTGTTGGCTTTTTATGCTGAGGAAATGCCTGTGTAGACTCGTGTTAAGCGTTTTTATATATCTGCGCACCGCTCCATACTTGTTGGTTTAGTGTTGTATATTGCTTCATATGTATACAGTGTTTGTACAGTTTGACCATCTTTGGACACCCAGATGTACCACTCCCCTCAATAATCCCCTCTGGGCCATGAGGGTACCTGAAATAAATAAATAAATAAATAAATAAATAAATAAATAAATAAATAAAACAGGAATCGCCATGCGACTCACTATCTCAATTTCCGCGCCGCAACAGAACCTATGATGTCATACCAACCAACTCTGCGATTGGCGGAGGCCGGCAAAAGCAAACGCAAATTAGGCCGAGCTTGTAAGCTTCCCGAACGAGCTGCTTGCGCTTAAATTTAGGGCACATTCTTTTTAAAGCAGCAAGAATGGTGGGACAAAGAGTGGGAGTTACGAAAGCCCACGTAAACATAAAAGTACCGATGCGTACTGCTGTTGGTACTGCGCGCACTATGCTTGGCTTAGCTGCACAAGACTGCGGGGCTTTGGGGTAGTGTCAGATGACACTGGCCGATTGACACAAGCAACGGTGTCTTACGAGACCACGTTTGTCGATCGAGCACTATGGTTGACGAAACGGTTTTCTCCAGGAACAAGAACAAGCCAGGTTTAAATAACGTCAAAAACAAACCAAAGGCAGAAAACAGCTTGCCACGGTATGGTGGCGCTACCTAGGTTCACTAACGTAAACAAGGCTTGCAATCAGCAGCATAGGGTCGTTCCTGTGATGTCATTGCAGACCACGAAAACACACGATTTAGCGGGAAAATCGAAATTTTAACTTAAATTGCATAGTTTCCCGATTAATAAAGCATCGCTTGCTTTCGGACAAGCGCTGGGGGCGCTATAAAACACTAATTCTTTCGAATAAAACCAACCTGTATTTCGTCGTGATGGCCCCTTTAAAGTGCTTTGCGTTCCACTGCGTTGTGGGTAACCTGTGGGTAACGGCCTTGCTCTTCATACACGGCAGCGAAGTTAAGAGGATGCATCTACTTGCGGGCGCGACGGCTTCATCACACTTGAACTCAGTCATGTGATTCTTGTTTTATGAGGGTATAAATGGCCAGAAGATGATGATGATTATGAATAAATCTTTATTGTCAAGAGAATACATTTATGGTGTTGAATGCCGTGACCCACGGGCGACCCACGACGCACTCAATCATAAAGTTCTCATGCTGCGAGCGGTGGGACTCACCTGTTACCCACGCTGAAGAAAGCTCCGTGATGTTACTGCCACCTGAGTTTGAAAATGAAACTGATGTATATTTACAAACCTATTGAGTGGGATGTGGGGCGGCGCTAGTGGTTTGCAAGGAGCAGGGTGGCATCCTATGTCTCTCTTCTGCTACTCGGCAAATTTTGCCGCAGTTCTTGAAATACGTTTCACTCGTATTTCCTGCTGCTCACCAGCATTTTAACATTTTTCAATAAATGCAAATAAATAAAAGGACGCACGACGACGACAGGAGGACGCCAACAGCCCCAGCCCCTAAAGGGTTTCACCCCTAAAAGGCATGCCGGAGTGAGCGTGTTAAAGAAGCAACGAATGGGGAAACAAAAGTAAAAAAAATAATTCCCCTGTGTGATACACCTATCGAACCTGACAGAGAAGGAAAAATCGCAAAAGAAAACAAAACAGAGCGCAAAAGGAACAGGGCCAGGACTATGACAATGAGGGAGCACACTCGCACGCGCGGAGCAGCTGCCTACACGAGTATTTTGAGCGAGGACCGCACAGGATGAAATAAGATGAATGCTTTCATAATTCCAGTAGTAGCGTACTTAAAAGCCTGCGAGAATTAGTGAGTACTAATTAAAAGCGTTGGTATTGCCATTGTCCCTCAAAATCATTCTTTAATTTCGCGGGAAC
Organism: Haemaphysalis longicornis; assembly: GCA_013339765.2. NCBI lineage: Eukaryota > Metazoa > Arthropoda > Arachnida > Ixodida > Ixodidae > Haemaphysalis > Haemaphysalis longicornis. The sequence goes on from CM023453.1 coordinate 1,624,228, forward strand.
AACCGTCGATATGCGATACCTGAATTGATGCAGGCTGCTTACAATTCGTTCTCCTGGTACCTTGAGGCTGCTCACACGTGCATGTCTTCTTACCGTAAACATCTTCTGTATAGTTATATAAATATAATTTTACAACAAAACTCTTCACGGAGCCATGAAGAGAAATACCACTTCGTTTAATTTGAAAGAACTCGATTCAGTATCTACTCAGCTGCATAGGAGCCACAAAAGAGTTTTTTAAAACAAAAAAAGCAAGATTATTTAAAAACTTTCATATTTTGCGCCACAGTACGTGTTATGAGCAGAATGACGTCATACGGGCCAACAATAAAACATAATTTTCAGTGCGTTTAACTGCACGTTAGCATTCAAGTGATGCGGTCAAATGAACTCGAGGCACCATTACAGACGTCCAGTCATGTGTCGTCACGACAGGTCAGTTAGGCGGCGGCCGCTTAATATAACGCCAAACAAGGTTCCGTGACGTATAAAAAAGTTGCGGGAAATTGGCAGGGGGTCGCGACTGCTTCAAACGTTTCTTTAATATCTCCGTGTATTTTTTCGAAGATTGCAAGATATTGGTATGATTGTTATCGGGACTAAGCAGTCTTTCTAATAAACCCAACTTGTATTTTGTCTTCATGCTTCTTTAAGTGGCTAGGATTCCGAACAATTCCTTATGTGCGCGAACAAGAACTCCGGAGACCCCATAGATATAGACTTAGAAGCAACTTTATTTTAGCCGCCTGCAGAGCGACTTCACGATTAAATGGTGCCGCGACCGGAACCCTTACGTGCCCCACATATTTTGGAAGTGTGAGCAGTCCCATAACGCAGAGACTAATCGCACGTATATGGTGCGTGTTGTGGGCTTTCGATGCTTTCATGATTGTAGGGTTTAACGCGCCGACGACGCAGCCGTGAGGCGCGCCGTAGTGAGGGCCCTCCGAATTAATTTTTACCACCTGGGATCTTTATGCGTGCCCTGAAATCTCGTACACCACGGGCGTTTTTGTTTTTCGCCTCCATCAGAAAAGCGGCCGCCGCGGCCGGGAATCGAAACGCGACCTCGTGCTCAGCAGCGCAACGCCTTAGCCACTGAGCCACCGCGGCGGGTGGGCTTTCGATCACTGAACTACATTTAGGAAGCAGCGGAAGGATAGAATAGCACCTATTGATACTCTATTACTCTCGAAATTTCCTCTTTTTTCATTTTTCTATTATTCATTTTTTTTACAAAAAGTATCAAAAATAGAAAAAAAAATAACGCAATGTGGCGTACCGTGTAACGCCCTGCATTTCCACAAAAATAAACATTTGGTGGAAGTACAACCTGTAGTCGTCGTGATAGCATCAAGGGTATCTCCCTTGATGCTATCACGGACGACTATTGATGCTATTGGTCGAACAAAATTTCGAAATACCAAAAATAATAAAATAAGAATAGCGCGAATTGGTGAACCTTGAACTCCCTGCATTACCACAAAATTGCAGATTTGTTGGAAGATTCATCTGTAAGCGCTATAATAACGTATAGAGAGATAATTGGTCTACTTAGATCTTGCAAAACCAAAAGATAAGAAAAATAGAAAAAATAGCGAACAGCTGCGAAACGCGGAACGGCCGGAGTTTACACAAAAATGCAGATAAGTGTAACCTGTGATCGATATAATAGCGCAAAGGGAGCGAATTGATAGAGCAGAATTTTGATAAAGCAAAACACAAGAAAAATGGAATAAGACAGCGAAAACTGGCGAACCGTGTAACGCCCTCGATTTCCACAGAAATGCAGATTGGCGGAAGTATTATAATGGTCTGATGGAGAAAACTGGTCCAAAACAATTTTGAAAAAAAACGAAAAAAAGAGGAAAAGTAGAAAATTACGATAAGTGGCAAATCATGCAACGCCCGTCTTTTCCACAAAAATGCTCATTTGGCTGAAGTTCCACCTGTAATCGTTGTAATAACGTAAATGGTGATAATGGGTAGAAAAAAAATTTTGTAAACCAAAAAATAAGAAAACTAGAAAAACAGCGAAAAGGCCAAACCGTGTAACGCCCCGGATTTGCACAAAAATGCATTTCTGGCGGAAGTAACACCTGTAATCAATAAAGTAACGTAAGTGGAGGTAATTGGTGGGACAGAGTCTAGAAAAACCAAGAAATTTGGTTGTAAAGAACTCCCTTTAGTCAAGCGGCATTAGAATGCTACGCATTAGTTAACGATTCTCTGAATTTCTGCAGATTTTCTAATCTCCTGTCACCGGTTCCGGCGGCTAGACAGGTCCGTTGGAAAGAGGCAACTGAACGTGCAGGATTGACCCTTTCAGACCCACTTATCTATTTGGGCAACAAATTTGGCGTACGCAAAAAGGGACATGTAGAATCTTACTCAAGCTTACCTTTCTACTCAAGGTCACTTCATGTGCTAACGAAAATATGATTATTGGACAATTCAGGTTTAATTCATCGTTATTTTTCATTTTACGGCCTTCTTCTTTCTGGAAGTAAATTAATATCTTAAAGTCGTATCGAAGTAGAAGCGGTTTTGTTTCAGCCCTGGCCAATACCTTCTTGTGGCACGTGCCAAAAACATCGAGGGCATCATCATCCTAATCATCGCTCAAGGGGATAAGCAGACTTGGAACACGCCTTTTGTGGGACGTTGCTGTCAAGTCACCACTGCGACTAACCGGCTCTCTGTAAGAACGCCTGCTTCACTGCTCCCAGCGCCGCTTCAGATGGGAGAAAATAGCCGGAGGCCAGGGTATGGCGAACACAACCGACTGCAGCTTCACTTGATCCGCATTAATCACGCCGCAGATGTGCGACTCGTCCACTCAGTCGATTTGAGCAGCAAGGCATCTGGACGCAGCGTGTCGACGCAGACTGCCTTTGACGAGCCGCCATTAGTGGTTTGACGGCGCGATACGGGACCTCGAGCAAGCGGAAAAGCAGCTGAGCGGCGCTCCCCGGGGCACCCGGAACACACCATCAGTCGGTGATGTCCACCCGGGTGCTCCTCACCGTGGCTGCGATTCACGGTATCATGCACTTCGCTGGCACATGGTTGTTCCGATCGAGCTTTCCAACTGAAAGATCTGCCGGACTCCCGAGGTGTCTAACCTAAGACATTAGGTTAGCCAAGACGCCTAGCCGGAAATCATAAGTGCACTGCAATACAGGTTCTCAGCTTTCTGTCACTCTCGCAGGTTTTCTTCCGTTTAGATTATTTATGTTCGAAAAAAAAGCCCGTGTCAATATATTCCAGCAACTAGCTAAGTAGAACCACTTTAAAGTTCACAGAAATGCTGTAGTTGTGACTGTACATTGCTTTGCGGTAAGCACGGGGAGACGATAAGGGGGCGAGGCGTTGCTTCAGCTAAGGCGGTGATCATCTGAACTAAACCCTGGCATAGCAGTAACCTTCAGCAGATCCATCACACCTGTTGGCGAAATTCAACGGCAACATCGTAACGTTTGTATGGTAGCAAATTACAGATGACTGGGTTATATATGAAGAGGTAATACTGACGGCTGCCATAAACAATAATGCTTCTATTGCCATCCGCTAGCCTCGCAAACATATAAAATACCCTATACCTATCGATTTTCCTAAGCAGCTTCACTCGCTAACCGCGCGCTCTGCTGCTAGAGACGCTATTTTTCAATCCCTGTGATGCTCAGTCCCGCTTTCCAGTGTCCGTAGAGTCAATAGTTCCCTTACGTCATCTATAAATTCATCCTAATTCTCTACCCTTAGTTCCAACTCCTCTCTAACGCGGTTTTTTCGCTGACGTGCATGTGGTTGCGCCGGAGAGAGTTTATTTCTAACCCTGGTTTCTTGCTGTTTTATTTCTCACCTGGTTTTCTTGTGGTTGATCCGGAACGTTTTATGCGGAAAGTTTTTGTGTACACAGGACCGCCAGATTTTCCTTTCGCCTAGCCATATAAAGGTCGCTTTAAAAAGAATAACTTTTTACGCAATTAAATAACCACTATAGTCGGTTACGTGTAGCCAGGTCTGGCTACAAGAAAAAATTAGAGAAGCGGCGAGCGAATGCTGTTATTAGTAAACACTGCCATAATTTTCTTCACATTTTTCGCAGGTTTCTCAACGCATTTTGGTGCTTACAAATGACGAGTGCTATGTTGAAATATTATTATCGCTTGTCCTCTTATATTATTTTAGCTCAGGAAAGGTGGCACCGAGATTCCCCGCACTGAGACAAAATCACACTCTGACCCAGAATGACCACTGTTATTAGCGCCGTTCTCTCGACAGTCGCGCGAGAGCCTAAGAAGAAAAGTAAGGGCGAAAAAAGCGACCATGATGATAATACTTGGGGAACAAGAAGTCGACAGGAACAATTATTGCCATTATCATCTTCGTCAATGGAGGAGATTGGCCAACCACTCCAATGGTCATCGTCGTCTTCTTCGACGCGTGGATAGTCAGTGACATTTTACTTATTCCGTAGCATTTCCCTTAGGCGTCGCGTGTGGGCCCCATAACGTTTGATAATAGCCAATTACCCTTAATGCTTGCTCAAATTAAAAAGCTGGGCCGATCACCCTCAATGACCCCCTACCACCATCTTCGGGCTCATCGCCATCGCAATCGTCAACACCACGAACGAACGAAAATGGAGGAAACGTCCACGCAGCTCAAGCGCTGACGAAGCGTTGGAGGAAAGTGTAGCATCCAAAGGGGAGGAATTTTCCGAAATGTCAGCGGCCGCCAGCACGTCGAAGGAGACAACGCCAGTGGCAAATGCCATCTCCGAGTCGTTCCCGTCAAGTGAAAGGTTCTCGTCGCTATCTAGCACATTGAAGACTTCAATCTCGACTAGGCTTGGTGAAGGTAACGTCATGAATGGAGCCAGTGGCGACGGCACGAAATGCGTCGCTAAGCTTGATCCCCGTAGTCGGGCCTGGTTGCTGAGTTCCGCCGAAGCTGACTACGACGCCCTGGTGAAACTGCTGGACGAAGACCCTGATCTCTACCGCCTCAAGGACTTCCATTGGGGCTACACCGCGCTCCACTGGGCTGCGAAGTTCGGCCGAACGGAGATCGTCGATCTCATCGCTGGGAAGTACGGCCTCAACCCCAACGTCAGGTCTCACGGGGGCTACACGCCGCTTCACCTGGCGCACATGTTCGAGCAGCGCGAAGTAGCGGAGCAGCTTTGCTCCTACGGGGCGGACATTAACATTCGGGACCACAGTGGTCGCAAGCCGACTCACTACAAGAAGGCGGGATCCCATTGCCCATCAGGGAGCCAGTCGACGGCGGCACGACCAGCACCCCAAAAGCTTCCGCTTCAAGTAGCTTGCATAAGGATTTCGGTTCACGAGTGATCGGCAGCGTCCGCAGCAAAGTCAAGTCGACAGCTGCAGCCGTCGCCAGTCCGTTTAGTGGCCACAAGGTGAAGCCATGGTCTTCCGCAGACGGTATTTCCGAGAGCGACACATCAAGTATGGGACCGCCGAAGGGAGCGCCAAAGAAGGCGAAGTCAAAGATACCGTTTTTGAACTTTGGAAGTCTGAACTCGCTTCGATCGAAGCTAAGCTAACGTCCTCAAAAAGTGATTCAGACTCCGGGAGCACGTACAGTGCTTCATCATACTGATGATACCTCTTAAGCGACTACTTCTGATGCAGCGTCCATGGTGACAGCGTTAATACATTTGTTAACTGCGTGGCTGTGAATGATGGTCTGCTCGACGAGTTTGCATGGCGCCTTGATTTACTTTAGTCTAGAACCTTCGGCCTTCGCTAAAACGATAAAGCACCGAATAAAAGTGTGATTCTGGTTTCATGTACACAGAGAACGCTAATAAAATATGGCTGACTTCAATGGAGAACAATTATTAAGTATGATTTCGGACACTGCGTGGTGCGCACCTCTCCGACATTGTGCGATGCGTCTTGGAGATGAATAATCTGTGTTGGCAGTAATAATATCAAACACGTAAATGATAGGCAAAACGAGGTTTAGCTTGGGCTAAACCATACCAGTTAATTTTAGAGCTTCTCAGCCGAAGCTGCGCCAAGCTCAAATACTTTTCTCTTCTTTGAAATGCTTATTTACAACACCCATGCTACACCATACACACAAATCACTAAAATAGAACAATTCCTGTCGATCACCACTACAACTGACACTGTATTACTGGTGTGGAGTCGTTTTTCATCCAGTTTCCCCTGTCTGTCAAAGGGCGCCTCTTGTTGTCGGTCGAAAAATTTGTAAACAGTAAATAAGTACAGCACAGGTATATTCCAGCGGTATTTGTACCCTGGTTTCCGGTACTGAGGTCATGCCGGAACCATGACTTCCCTGGCTCGGGCGAGGGGCATGTTTTGAGGGGCATGTTAGGATAAAAGGGACTATAAAGACAACGTACCCCTTCCCTCTAACCAAAAAATTGCCTCGTCGCAATAAGTCATGTCACTTTTCGCTCAAAGTTCGATCAAGCAACTTTGATATTTTGAAGCAAACAAAAGAAAGTGTTGCGACTCAAGAGCTGTCCCACACATCACTGCTGACACTTTGAAATCAAAGTGAACCCGAGCAAATGTTATGAGCAGCTTTCCATGCTGTGATAATGCTGTGTTATCTTTTAGGTGGCTCTCGCCACAGTGCGCTGGCTCTCAAAGTTGAAAGCAAATCCCAAACAATTGTGGGCACTGTTTTCTCGCGAGCCAATGAAAATTCGTGCGAGACAAACTGGTACTTTTATCACGAAAAGCAACAACGTGGAAATAGCTGAAATGGAAATTCACAACCCAAGAACGACGGTTATGACTGTGCTGGTACGCGTGTAGGGTAGTCGCACACTGAAACTTCCTGCTAGGTTTAACAACGTTTGATTGACTGTGCCAAACTTTCAGTGTGTTCGAAACGCCGTCAATTCGTTGTACTGACTGCCTGCTATTGGCTGCTCCACCAAGCGTGACACAGCTCCTTTGCGATGTCATATATTGCACAGTAAGCAGGTAACTGGCAGCCACTGCAGCAGTGTTTCCTGTAGAACAAAAGTTTAATGAAAATCAAGTGTGTGAAGAAAGCTCGTATGGTCGGGAAGCGTTTTGAAGAATTAAAGACCATGACGCTTGCCCCAAAGTTAATACGCTTAAAAGATGAACGTTTCGAATCCCACACGGCAGACATGCGGCAATAGGCATCACAAGCAAATTGGTGCTCCGCTTGAAACATGGGGATAAAATGCCTGAGGACGGCAACACAATGGTAACAAAACATAAACAAAAGGACTCCCAAGGCATAGTTTGTGGCAATATTTACTTATGCTGATGTACTGTCAAGTGGGAAAAACCACCACGAAATTTGCAAAAGCAGTAAGTAACGTAATTGAGAAAATTAGAATTTTGAGCGCACTGAATGAACTAGCGCAAGGGTTAGGTGAGCGCACTGAATGAACTAGCGCAATCTGTTGGGTGTTCAAAGTCATAACGATTTTATAACATTTTTACGCGCGGAAGCTGCAACTCCAAACTTTGTGCAAAGTTCGTGCCCGTGTTCCCACCCTTTCCTGTGTGTTTTGGGCTCCGCCGTTTCCCGCAAGTACGTCACCGATTCTCCCACGTGCACCACGAAGCAGAAATATTGCAATTGGACGGCTTTTTCTCGCACTTCCGCCGAGAGAAGAGAGAGAGAGAGAGAGAGAGAATTGCTTTATTGAGGTAAGATGCCAGATGCCTGGTGGGAGAGAGGTAAAAAGGTAGGTGAAAGAGCAGTTCAGCCGATGCTCACTGTTCGCACAGTTCTCTGCATATTCATGCAAAGGCTCGCTGTTCATATGGGATTCACAGTTGAGTAGCTGTTTTTCTTCTCACTTTTCACACATAAACCGGGCAGATGGAGCGTGTTTGGTGCACTCTAGGGGAGTAGGACAAGCTGCTACACCATTTTGAAGAGACCATTCTCAAGAGCGCATTCGGTTATCATTTGCAAGGGTTGTTGGATCTTCCCGCACCCGGCGTATGTGTTCGGATTCGGATGTAGGTACCGGGCCAATGGGTAAAACCCGCTGCGCACGGCCTCTGTCGAAGGCGGGACAGAGCCAGATTAGGTGAAATAAATTTGGTGTGCCATCACACACCACAGTGTGGCAGTGGTGGAGCTCGGACCCTGCACGAAGAGAAGCGTCGTCTGCTCTGCGTCAAAGGTTCGCGCCGGCACCTTTGGTTAATTAGCGCTCTTTGGAGCACGCGTAACGCTATCGTGTTCGTCCATACTTGTCTTTTTCACTTCATTACGCCGCTCCCCGTTAAGAACCCATTTGCTAGGCTGACACCGACGACAACACGACGGCGACGCCGACATCCGAGTTGGCAGAGCGCCTTGTCACACGACGCCGACGGCGACACGAACACGTTGGCCGGTCGAAAGTCCGCGTGGTGTGACTGGCTCGCTGACCGAAGACGCCGACAATACCGATCGGCGAGTGGTCGTCGGTAATCGTCCGAGAAGCGAAAACTGCTCCCCGATAACATTCACGCCGCAATTAATGTGGCTCTGTTCTCTTAGCTCCTAGAGAATAATAAACGTAGTAAAGTCCATGAACTTCATACAACCCACTGGCGCTAATGCGATCCGCATTTAGGTTTACGACGCTTTGGCGGTTCGCTTTGGCGACAGACCATTTTCCGGGAGCTGTTAACTGCACCTTCGCGTGCAACCGGCAACGCTTGTAGAGAATATAAGCTGAGTTAAGAGCAGAAGAGGAGTTATGGATCGTTTATTGGGTAATAAGGAATCAATATCTACCAATGTTTTTAGCGTAAAGCGTAAAACAAAGTACGGCGAGCACTATTTCTGCAAGGCAAAATCGAAGTCGCAGCACCATCGACGCAGTAGTAGTACAGTTATTTCCACGCAGTTTGTGTTTTTTACGTGGCGGAGTGGACTAAAGCCTGGAGCCCGCTCAATTAAAGTCGCCTGTTCGAATCACGGCAGCGTGTTGCTTTTTCTTCTTTTCCTGCCTTCTAGACGCCATGGGTTGTGAATGGCATTCGCGAATCGAAACAAAGCTTTTGGAGTAGAACTGTGAACTTGCCCATATCAAACGTGAATGCATCGTCCAAGTCCCAGACACGATTTGTTCAGTTGTAAACTCGTGTTTTTATATATAAAAAGGCAGTTGTACTTTCTGAGGAAAAAAATATTGATGTGCGTAGTATTTGCAAAATTGGTACGTCTTTATATAATGTAAACATATTTTTTCCATCCTCTTTAAACAAGACACACAACGTAGGCGTCGGGGGGGGGGGGGGGGAGGAGGGGGGCTGGAGGGGGTCATATAGGGTCACGGCTGGAAGCCAAACCTTCCACATATCGCAGTTGAGAGCGCAGAGCACGTAACAAAGTGAACGAACCGCATTTATCGAACAAGCAAGGCGGAATAACCGTTTTGTATATATATGCACAGGCAGTCGCGCGGCCCCAAAACTCACTCTACTCTTCCGATACCGCTCGTAATATCGGTTAGGGTCTACGTAGTTATCTAGTATTTGATAAACGCAGGGTGGCGTTTAGAAGTGTCCCGGAAAGCAACAGGGGGGGGGGATGGAATGCACCACGTATTCTAAAAAAGTGCCGGTGCCGTACCGTGCAACTCTTCGCCTGGTTAACACTACAACTACCTGTGTACGCACGTGCATAACGTCACCGCAACACAACAAAGCTCGACATTGGCGGGAACGAGCGGCTAATTAAGCAATATATAAACCGACGGCGGTTCGGAACGCACGTGCGGGCTTGCTCTAACAAATTTTTAAGGGATTCTTTTCTCATTCGCTTACATATTGTAGCGGAGAGCTACGCTGGCCGAGGTTGAGCAGTTTCGCGTGGCTTCTGCAGAGCCGTGCTGCGCATGCGCGAGGAGCAGTGACGTCACACGGCGCACAGCTGGCGCGCCGGAGCCGCCACCACGCCGCGCGTGCCTCGCCGGTCTGCGCATTACAGAGGAGGGACGTCATAGCCGTGGCAGACGCGCTAGCGCCGGCACGTGCCCAGCGGTTCGCCTCCGTTGCGCAGTAGCCAAGTCTGACCTGGCATAGAGACGCAACCAGACGTTGAGCAAAAATAAATATACATGTGGTCCACATAATGGGTATACCGTGTGTGTGTCAGTTGAAGCAGCAGTAAGCATGATAATCAAGCTAATCATAAACAACCAGGAAAGCTAAGAATAACCAGCTGAACCTTAGCTCACACTACGTATATCTTGGCATAGCCGAGCTAAGCCCCAGCTAATTTTTTTAGACTACCAAATGTACCAAAGACATATCGCCACTGCGAACGTGTAGTGACAGGGTCGTCCTCTCTTCGCGCGATCGTTCGGCGTGGTGTGGAAGCGTAAGAGTCCCGCCCCATTCTTTCCATCAGCTTTTCCAGCCGTGAGCGGAGTGCAGGATTCATATCAAAATTGATAATAACCAGCCCAAACAGAATGCAAAAAGTCAGTATACCCATTCCAGTGCGATGTTGCGGCGCACAACATCGCAGCAGCAGACGACGCCCGCAACCGTACGTTCTTGCAGACGTCATCGAGAAGCGAGGCATCATGGGCAGTCGCGCTCGCGCGCTGCGAGGAGGTTGGCGAAACGGAATCGCGGCGCAGTCGAAAATGCAATGTTTTGATTTGCAAGAACTCCGATAATACTCGTCGCCTTAACAAAATTCTTGATGGAGGTCATTACTAGGACGTTGATTTACCTGGAAATGTAAACAGCCATGTATCGGTAAAACCTCTTTCAGGGGCCCTTTAATACAGACAGTTTGTTGGCGGTATGTGAGCATTCAAGTTAAACGGACGGAGAGGCACCACTACACGGCAACGCATGCTGCACTAGCGCAGTCGTTCTCAAGTGGGTTCCGCTGACGTAAAGGGGTTAGCGAAGCCCTCCCTGAAGCTCCCTTCGGTGTATTCCCCCATCCGACCCCCTTTTTTTTATCAAGCCTGGCCGGTGATGCAAAGTTTCTTTACCGCATGGCATCTGCGTTCAAATTTTGCAGTGTCTAGTGTTACAGCAGACGAAACCCAAAACGAAAATTAAAGTTACTTCCGAGGAAACTTTAACCCAATGCCTTAAAACTGGTCTGAGAAGCGTAAAATAAAAAGTAACTTAACCGAAATATTTAGAGTTACGGTTCATTCAAACTGAAATTTAAATTAAATGTACACGCGGTATAATTCACAGTAAAAAGAATGCCTCAGGTCTAACACTTATAAACGTATCACGAGTAAAAGTAGACACTACGCACATAGTGTTTGTAAACATTTTCCTTTGCTTGAGATTACGCAGCCAGCCGTCTATCTACAGTGAATCTCAATAAACGTAAATTTCTTAAGCGGCATTGCCGCTTAAACGAAACAGTAGCCTGTAAGTTGGTTGGTTGTATATTCAGATAACGTAAAAAAAAAAACTCGGTAATCGGAACTAAAATTTCCGCGCCACCGTGTAAACGGAACCAGAAATGGAACTTGTCAAACCCATTGGCATAAGAATAATCTTTTTACGGTTCCGGCTGTTCGTTTTTTTTTTACTCCATGTTTTTTGGCCGTAAGCCTCGTTGGCATCGTAAGCCTCTTCTCGTTAGTGGTCAGCAGTTTTAGCGCAACGAATGCAACATCGCCTTTCCAGTCGTTCGGTCTCTATTCAAGACGGCGAAGTTACAGTAAAACCCATTGGCAAAGTATTCAGTATTGGGCGTTTGGTTTATCCATCATTAAACAGCGCAACAAAAACTAAAGCAGCGCAACCTGGTTCGTCAGCAGGACGAGCGAAGCAGCGCTCGTCCTGTGTGTACCTCAGTGTTACGGGTTTTTGTTGCGCTGTTTAGTAATACAGGGTTCATTCAACCCCGTTGCCGTCTTCTCAACTCGGTGGCTGGTAAGCACTCGCGAAGTTGAGACGTCTAGTCTCCGTGAAGACGCAGCAGCAAGGACTCAAAGAAAAAGAATTGCTGCAATTTTGTAGTGCACAGCGACTCATTGTTGCCAAATCAACTTTGTGAATGCTGTGCCTAAACCTCTTATAGTTTTCTTTTTTTCGGAAAAACTGCCGGGTACATTTATCTTCTAGTGCTTACAGGTCCATGAAATGGTAGTAGAGTGTGTACGCACACAAATTTGCGCTTTCAGACATCTATCTAAGTAAATGGAAGTCCTGTAAACGGAACTTAATTTTTTCGGTCCTTTGAAGTTCCCTTTATCGAGAGTCTACAGATACATCTCCTGGATGATTGCATTAGGTGTTCGCCTGCGCTAAAAGACATGCAAAGGCAGTACAACTGGTGCGCCATGAATGGCAAAACTGAGAGATCAAGTTGCAGCGAAGCAGCAGTTAAACCATCGCATAGGCATGTGGCTTGCTGGCGCTAAAGCGCACGGAGGGCCGTATATTCACAGATGGCCCAACCAGCAATGAGCGATAAAATTCAGGCAAAACAGCCGTTTCATCCATTCCTATCCACGTGGTACCACAGTAGCAATGCTCCAAGCAAGCAAAGCTACAAGAAATAAAGGTGCATCTTCGGGCAGGTGGCTGAAAGCCATATGCGGCGCGATGAATGACCTTGAAAGATGTCGCGCAGCTGAGGTTTTGCTCTAAACTTGCAGTCACGGCGGACGCAACTGAAACAAAAATTAAAGTGATGTTCAATGTAAGGTCCAGTAAAAAAGGTGATTGAACCAAAATTACCATGCCTCCCTAAGTAATCTACGAAACCTTGTTGCAATGGTCCGTTTTACGGTAAGTAACGCCAATTAAAAAATAAATCTTGCTGTATTCCGTCCGACCCTGCGCTGCATTGACAAATTAGTTGAAACCGCACCAAGCAGCTGCTTTCACGTTGGTCAAGTGGTCTGGAGAACGTTATTTGCACGCGGCCTGCTGTAGAGAGGATTTGAACCTGCCTTGCTACAGGAGTTCGCGTGCGAGTGAAGAGGGAACTTTTTCCAAAACAAATTTATTTACACAGATATATACATAAGCTGGTGGCGACTGTTGAGGTAGTGACCGACAGCGGTATGTGCACATTCTCTCTCGATATGAACTCTGGCCACTTCCATGTAAGCTTTCACGTGAGATGAAGAAAGAGGGAGAAGGCTGAAGAAAGCAAAGAGGGCTGCAATCATGGGCAGGAGGGAGTAAATGTCCAATAGGAAGTGAAGGGGCCTCTTGATACATCAAAGTCGCTTAATTGGAGTTTTATGTTAATTAGAAGTGATTTGCTTCACCGGCAACTTCACACGCAATAAAATGGAAGAAAGTGCTCGTTAATTTGAAACTAAACCTAATTATGGCAGTTAATTTGAAGTTTTTTCAAATAAAAACACTGACGTGACAGTCCTTTCTCGATAAAATTCAGCGTTTTCAAGTGGGAAAAAATTGGCCGCGTATCTGCTCCTTTCGTTGCAAATGTCGCCAAAAGACGATAGTCTTTGTAGACATTTGCAAAGGGAATGCCCCCCCTTTGCTTTCCCGCTCACCTCTCATGCTGTTCCTGTACCGTCGCGCTCATCCCAAGGTAAACACACTAAAGGTTTGCGCAAGGCGATTTGAATTTACCGCGTTCCACTGCTACAGGCCCGGTTCCTCGGTGCCAGCGCTGCAGTACGGCGGAGACGCGTATGAATGGAGGCGACCGACTACAAGGTTTATAGAACCGCGTCGCCGTGCTCCACGTGCGTTCCAAGCAGAATGTGGAACCTAGCTAGTGGAACCTTTCGTTGTTCGTTTTGGCACGGGAACTGGTGCTCAACCCCTGCCGTTTTTGAATGCATACAATGGACCACGGCACCAACAAAATATCTAGGGGTGAAAAAGTACCCGCCGCGGTGGCTCAGTGGCTAAGGCGTTGCGCTGCTGAGCACGAGGTCGCGGGTTCGATTCCCAGCCACGGTGGCCGCTTTTCTGATGGATGCGAAAAGCAAAAACGCCCGTGTGTACGAGATTTCGGCGCACGTTAAAGATCCCCAGGTGGTCAAAATTAATCCGGAGCCCTCCACTACGGCGCGCCTCATCGCCTGCGTTGCGTCGGCGCGTTAAACCCTACAATCAATCAGGGGTGAAAAAGTGTGTTGTGCGGGCTTGTTGGTACATAACTGAATATGAAAAAACAGCGCTAAAACGGGACAAAGAACGTGACAAGTCTGGGCGCTGACTAACAACAACGAGTTTTATTTCGCCATGGCGGAATATATACCCTCGGAAAACACGAAAAGAAGAGAAAGGGAGACAAACAATCAACAACTGATATACAAGGCGCATGTGCGAAAAAAACTTTCATTGATCAAGGTATCTGTGTTCTTTTTCCAACAATTCAATGGATGCCTTACTGACGGACGAATCACCCCGCTTGTGGATGACATGTGCTTCGTAGATTTCTCTGGCACTTTTTCCTTTATACTTTCTTAGCACACGTGTCTGCTCGAAAAGAGGAGTACATTTCCGATCTGCGCACTCCGCACAATGGAGAGCCAAATTACTGCCAGTTTTATTTTTCACTGTGTTCGAGTGTTCTCGCAGCCTATCGTTCAGACACCGCCCTGTTTGGCCCGTGTATGATTTACCACAGGACAACGGAATGTCATAGACCACACCAGACGAGCATTGAACGAAACGCTGGGCGTGGTTCTTCAAGCAGACCTTGGTGCCAGTTCCTTCCCCGTTTACTCTGACGCACGCCCCACTTAGTTTGTTTGGTGCACTAAACACAGCGGTCACTCCGGCTCGTGCTGCAGCCTTTTTTAGCCGGTGGGAAACACCATGAACGTAGGGGATCACTGTCAACTTCTTCCGGTCGATCACTTGGCGTTCTTGTGTAGGGTTTCGGTTGCGTGTTTCCTTCAGGAGGGTCTCACACACATTGAGCAACAAATATTCAGGGAAACCAGCCCTTGTCAACCTCTCAGCTTGCGCGGAAAACCTGACCCCCATTTGATGAGAGCACGACCTAATGAGGGCGTTCCTGAGTGCCGAGGTGACAATGCCTCTTTTTACGATTTTTGAGTGGGCAGACGTGAAGGGCAATAGATTCTTCTTCGAGCGGGGACAATATTTCCAGCAGACGTGGTCCGGATGCAGGGTCAATTCTATGTCCAGAAACCTGAGGCGATCATGACAGGGCTCCTCCGTCGTCAACGTAAAGCCCACAAGCGTTGAAGAAAACTATCCAGGACCCTTTCCTTGTTCGAAGTCCAGCGGAGGTGTCTGAGTACCTGCAAGATCTGAGTCCTACAGAAGTGAGTGCTTTTTCAATCGACGTCAAGGACTTGTATTTTTCGTTGCCGCATGACGCGCTCATAGATGCTGTGGAAGAAGGCATAGATGGATATGGCATAGAAGGTATAGATGGCGACAGCAGGGGACGGCAGAGTGAATTTTTTATGCAATTGATGAAGTATTTAATTTCGCAAAAATCAAGCATGTATGATTTTTCGTAAAGGAACGTTGCAAATATCACTTCTTTATTATTTTTTTACATTTGCGTAATGTCGCCGCGCCAGCTACACTGTGCTCCTTGAGTGAAGACCGCCCCCACCCCCCTCCCCAGCCGCGTTGCGAGATTCTTGTCCCGCATGCCAAGAAGGAACCGTTGGCTGGTAGAGGTAGAAAGCTTTGCTTTAAAACCACAAAACAAGCATCGAACCCCATTATGGATGATAAGGCGCCTGTAGTACGATATAGTACGACGAATGGGTACGATGTAGTGCGACGTATTAGTACGATGTAGTACGATTGTAGTACGACGAATTGACCACAGGTAGACCACGAGGGCAACACAATGGGCACTGAGAGACGGGACTCGATGGAGAGGCGAAACAAGAAAATTCGGAGGCAAAGGATAGACTCGGGCAGCGCAGAACAGAAGCGGGTGGAGGTCAATGGGGGGGCCATCTTGCTGCAGTGGACTTAAATAGGCTGTTGATGATGATGATGAAGCGTCAAGTCTGTATATCTCATGGAATGCGTACATAAATAGTGGGAAGGTACGTGGAATCGACAATAAAATTGTCCCAGCAGAGGTTTGTGCCATTTGGTGCAACATGCCTTAAGACAGCGAACGAACGAGACACCAAAACACCAGTACAGTGGAGAAAAGCAAGGTTCGTTGTACTTGTGGTCTTGCGTACTGCGCGTGAGCTGTTTTTCTCCTTCAGAAATTTGGAGCGCGAGCCGGTAACCACGCCGCCAAAGGAAAACAGCAGTGCTGAAGGAGGAGGGTCGGAAGATGGTTCTCTGGAACGGTAACTCAGCGTGCGTTGGAAATGAAAACAGCAGCGCCAAGGAGTGTAGACCGCAGTCGTACGTGCATTACGAGCCGCCTTGAGAGGTAAAGCTACCAAAAGCGGCAAACAGGTGGCTCTTGGCAGAGCGGCTAGTAAGCGGAACGAGCGTACGAGTGGGGTGTCTGTGGGGCTAGTCGAATGAGGACGAGCGCGGGTGCAGGGCTCAACAAAAAGTTCAATAGCAAATAAACAGAAAGCACGACTAGGATTTGGCCATCACATTCTTTGAATGTTCTTGGCACCCCAGCTGACAAGATGTAAATGGAGACCAAGTCAACGAAGCAGCCACCAAGTATTTCTGCGTCAAAAAACAGCACTCGCGGCTTCCGCCGCCACGAGCTTTGTCATGGTATTTCCCTCTCGTAACGACATCTCCTCGGTCGTCAGAGTAGGAACGTCTTCATGTATTTAGAATCCGTATATCATGAATATATAAAGGGGCCATGCAAACAAAATTCAAATTTGTTTTGTTCGAAACATTTCGTGTTTTATTATGCAATCAGCGTTTGTGCGGAAGGAAATGATGATTTATTCTCTAAGAAATAATCAATTTACCTTAACATTTTGATTCTCCCGCCATCTCGTTTGCTTTCATGACGTCGGCAATGACGTCACAACAACAGGTCTTCAAGCTGCGGTGGCACGGCCGGACAGGAGAAGCGGCGTGCGCGCACTTTCATACGGACTGCGCGCCCGAAAAGGGAGCAATACAGCAGATTCTTGACAGAGTGAGGGTGCTTCGAACCAACCGTCTACCCTCCCAACCCTCTTTTTTCTTTGTCGACGCATCGCCTCTGGCTGAGTGAGCCGACCACGCTTGCCGCACGTGCTTTGGATCTGCCGCGGAATATCAACTGTACCAATGAATGCATTCGCTGCAATACCTCACCATGTATACTTGTGGTGCGGTTCAGTTGCATGATTAGATAGTTCTAGCTCACCGTTTTTGATAGCCCGCTCCGCTTCTGGCGGCCCACGTAACCCGACCGGATCGTGGGCAGCAGAAGCGATAGCCGTATCCCTCAAGACAGGGAATCATTCGCGTCACTGGTCGTGGCATGTGCGTGTGCAAACCAAGACGTTATCCTGAAGGAAAAATAATAAATGATATTTTAGTCAGGCAAAATGCCACGTTTATCGCCTGTTTAACCATTTTAATATAATGCAGTCGCGCATAAGATATAATCCTAAATAATTTCGAGGAAACTGTTCAACTTTCGAATAGCCATGGCAAGGCGCTGTCTTTCTGGGAGCTGCATAGAAGTAGGCTCGCACTTCGGTCGACGTTCTTGGCTTCCTTTCTGAACCCCGTTGAGGTGTGTGAGCTCTTTACCTATTCGGAAGCGCTTTCGTGGTTCCGTCGCTCATGTTTTAACTGGCGAAACATGAGTTCTCATTGGCGCGCTCACTGCGCCGGGGGCAGCCAGCTTGAAATCCCTGGCAGGAGCATAACGGCAGTGAGTCGGTCCGCTCAGCAAGCTCCGGGACCGGAGCTCGGCTCCGCTCTGATAACGCCGCTTCCGTTGGAGCGCTCCCGCTTGCTATCGGAGCGATGCGGGCCGTCAAAAAACGGGCAGCTAAAACTCTCTGTTTTCTTAGTCAATTTCTTATTGCGTCATTATAACATTTTGAGGGTGCTGCGGGTTAAACTGGTACACGTGGACTGGTCGGCCTCGAATTGTGTACTGCAGCGTGCCCTTTTGCCGCTCGGGCCGTGGGAAAAGCCCAGGAGTTTTGTTTCACAAATTTCCAAGCGACGGAGAGTTGTGCGCCAAATTCCAAAGGAATATTGCACGGAAGAATTTATCTATCAACGATAAGTCGCCGTCTACGGTCGCGTGTAGCCAACACTTCCTTCCGACTGACTACGCTTCCGGGTGCCGCATAAAGAAGCTTTTGCCTGGCGCTGTGCCCACCGTTTTCGAAGGCTATCTGGCGGACATGATGCCTCCCGCGAAAACGCTTCGCAAGGAACTTGTTCCTCCGGTACCTACTCTAAAAGAAATCACGCGTGAAGCCCAGCCGCTGCCTGTGGAAGAAAATGTGTCTGTCGAATACCATGAAAACACCAAAAGCATGAGCATGCAAACCACGAACAAAACGATGAAGGCGGCACCTCTCCACAATCTCGAGGCTTCGCTCTCAAGTGTCATACCACCGTTTCAAGAGTCGGAAGTTACTAGACAAACTCGCCTAGGAAAAGCAGCGCAGTGCGTTGAGGAGGTCACCGGAATGGACACAAAAATGCCGTGATCCTGGTTTCACAAAATGTCACGGTACGAGAAGCAACATCTGACGTACCCTGAAGAGGTCATTAGAGAATGCATCATATGGAGATTTCTCTCACCGAGGGATTGCGACCATGATCGAACGTCAGGGCTCCTAAACGTACCAGCAAAATGCACCATCCAAATATACATGGGCCCCAGTCCAACCACACCTGGAATGAGTGCGGCAATGCGAACAAGACTGGCTTCATAAGCGTCACTTCTCAGCAGCGAGCAGCATATGGCATCATAAATACAGATGAAGCGGGCTTAAGCCAAAATGCATCTATAAGAGAAAATGAGATGGTGTGTTTGGTTTTAAGGAAAGACCCGGCAGGAGCTCGTCGACACGCAGGGGATTTTGGCGAAGAGGGTTTTGTGCTTTGTTCTATGTGCCACTAACAGTCAATTTAAGATACCTTGCTCGTATTATTTTACGAAGCAGCTAAGTGGAAAATACCTTTTACAATGGGCAAAGGAAGTGATCGCCGCAGTCGAGTCGTGTGGTTTCAACTTTGTTCATACTGTAACCGACAAGTGCTCGGCAAACACTACGCGGTTCAAGCACATAGGAAATGGCTCCTTGCGCACGGTCATCACGCACCCGCATGACCCTCACTGGCCAATCTTTCTTAGCTTTGATCCGTGCCATGTGATAAAAAAACCCCGAAGCCAGTTCCTCGGAATGCAGCTCACGGATGGCTGCGACGTTATAAGTGGTACATACGTACAGAAATTGTACGAGTATCAGAATCCGATGACAGTGAAACTTGCTCGCAACCTAACACGAAAACATGTGTATCCGACGAATATTGAAAAGCAAAATGTGCTGCGTGCTGTCCAAGTGTTCTCGGCATAGGTGTGTGCGGCCCTACATCTGCAGGAGAATTACTGTGGAGACAGGGCTTTGAATAATTTCAAAGCCGCGGGTGCCACCATTCGTTTTATGAAAATCATTAAGGTATGGTTTGGTATCCATGATACTTCTTTGGCTGGAAGTGTTTACAAGGCGCTGATTTGCAGTCCACCGGATCATCGTTTGCTGTGGCTTGAAAACAAGTTCACTGTGTACATAAAAAAATTTACAGTAGTGCTCAGTCGCCTGAGGCAAAGATGGCCAGAAAAGACTTTTGTAGCGTTGCTATTCACAACGCAATCCACCGTGGAAACAACACGCTTCTTGCTTCAAGAAGGCTTCAGTTATGTGCTGTCTAAGAACCGAAATAGCGAACCGGTTAAGGCACTCTTTAAAGGAATTCGACAAATGTGTTTTGACGACGACCACTTTCACGCCAGAGCCTTTACGGCTACCCTTGATAGGATTGTGAAGGCTAAGGCGTTATGCACAAAAGAAGCCGAAACGCCCGATATTGATGCTGAAGAAGGGACAGCCACATTGTCTGAAAAGTTTCACCATGAGCTGGGATACCTGACGCAATGTCAAGCCCCTACTACAAGGTCCATGACTTATTCCGCCTTGTCATAAGATGGCGGCTACATTGCCAAGCTAATAACAGATTTCGGTTGCGAATCTTGTGAAATGCTAGTCACAACATGAAGCAAGGACAATCCTTTGTACGCACTGTTGCAAGGCCAGGACAGGAGCGGGCTAAATGCTACCCAAGGCCAGAGTTTGTTGCTCTTTTGAACAATTTAATTAGTTTGTTTGAGCTCGTGGCAACGAATCTGCCAAGAACGAATACCCTTGAAGTTCTTCCGCTACTCTCCGAGCCTCCGCTTGAGCTCGCGACAACACTAATCTGTCCAGAATGTGTTCAGGACAGACATTCGAAACAATTCGCAGCTTTAATTGCCGAAGAATTCATAAGAATACTTCTCGTCAACCGAACACAAAAAATCACCGACTCACAAGAGAAGCCCTCCAATTATGCCCACAAGCCATCCAGAAAATTCATCAGACTGTGACAAAATAAACTCTCGATTCTCGACGAGGCAGCGAAAAACAAAGCCTTATGCGACCTTACTAAGTGGGTAGCGCAATCGATTTATTTAGCGCAAATAATTTATTTATTCTGCGAGCTATTCCTTCGCGTAGTAATGCCTTTTCTCTGTTTTTATTTTTCTAACTTCGCGCCGAAGTTTGCTAAAATGAATGTTGAAGTGCAGCAGGTGCTATTCAATAAAAAGCATTCGGAACAATCGATTCGCATATTTTCCTTCATGTGCCCCGCGTTAAAATGTTTCTTTCAAATGTTTACCATTCTGCGCTTCCAGATGATAATGTTACGCTGTTTGACCCTATCAGGCAGGAAATTCAGAAGGGGGAAGGAATCGCCTATTTTAAGGACGCCGATGCAAGTTAGTACGGGCATGTATCACCTGTAGCCATGGTAGCAATAGAGGAGCGGCAAATGCGCGCGGGCTGCTCTTCTACCCGCCGGTGCTGTATATCAACTGGCGAAGGTTGGGCCGAGGCAGAACTAACAAGCGGCGGTGAAAGGTGGGAACGATACCCGAAGCGCAGGCCGTATAAAACTGCGCGCACGCCACTCCTCCAGTCCGGCCGTGGCTGCGGAGCCTTGTTTTCCGTTAGTCAACCTAGATGGCGCCACCATACCGCGGCGGGCCATTTTCTGATATTGCTTTGGTTTGACCGTATTTGTTTGTGTCTGGCTTGTTCGCTCGACAAACATGGTCACGTAAGGCACCGCCGCTTACGCCAATCGACGAGTGTCGTCTGAGACAACCCCAAAGCGCCGCAGTGCTGTGCAGGTAAAACAAGCATAGTGTACGCTGTACCAACAGCAGTATGAATCGGTACTTCTATTCGTAACTTCCACTGTTCACCCCACCTATTATTACTGCTATAAAAATAATGTGCCCTAAATTTAAGGTGCAAATAGCTCATTCGGCAAGCTCATAAGCCCTGTCTAATTTGTGTTTGCTTTCAGCCGATCTCAGAGCTGGCACATATGACATCATAGGTTGTTGCGGGAAATGAGCTCGTGGGTCGCATGGCCATTCATTTTTTCTTAATTAAGCAGCTTAATTGAGGGAAGTTTACGTTAAAAGTGGTGCCAATATGATTCTAACGAGGCGATCTTTCGAAAGAACCAAACGTGTGTTTTGTCTGGGATGCAACAGTTAAGAATTGTTAAATTAAATTCATGCACAATAAAATGGTTACCGTACATAACTTTATAAAAAAATAGTGTTCTTCCACTCTTTGAAGAAAGAAGGATGACTTTCGAAGCTGGACGCAGTCCACAGTGTGCACGAAAGAAAACACGTTTGTTCGTAATTCGAAAGTGAGCATACTTCCGAACCGATTAGCTGAATGAAACCTGAAGGACCCGAGCTTCAGTCTCGCGGACAGACATGGAGCTGACTGTTTTACTCCCGCGTCGTAAACATCTTACTGTTAGTGTAACACACCAACTCAATCCACTCGACCACTGAGAGGACACCGGACATGTCTTATGGGGCCGTTTGATGTCCACGTTTAAACCCCCCGCCAGCACAACGGACATGTTATCAGTAAGGACATGAAGCCTACAGGTTCGCGGCACCCCCCTCCCCCCCCCCCCCCCCCCCCCCCTCGCCACTCCTCGTGAAACGTGCAACCCGTGCAACGGTTGGGACGGGAGGAACGGGATGCAACGTTTATGTGCTTATATGCTCTCAAGCGAAAAGACCGTCAAAATTGTCTCTCTAAAATCCCTTTAAGTTGAATAAGTATATTCCCCCACGTCAGGCGTTCCAAGCGGGCAAGTTGCCGTTCATCCGGGATGGATTCGCAGCAACTTGACTAGCTGGAACTAGAGGACGCAACGGCGGCGGCAGCGGCTTTCTATTGCTTGCGCGCCTATTCGCGCTTTTGTTCGGGCCGACGCTTCTTCAATCCCCGTTCTTTCTCCAAACGAACGCCATGTGTCCGTCCCTTAGCGAGTTAAAGCTGGAAGGTCTCGAGCTTTACTCTAGCGGACTAATATGTGACTGTCCGGTTCCCTCCCCCGTCATAGACATCTTACTAACACCCCAACCCAAACCGAAACCGCTCGATTACGGGAAACATTGAGCCATGGGATTTCCACGTTTTGATCTCGAACCAGCACAATGAGCATTATTGGTAGCGGCATACAGCGCAGCTGTGTGTGCGCGCCTCACTTGTCTCTCCACTGATCAAACAAAACTGGTCCTCATCACGGACAGTAATCGGCCATTCGCAATCTACGAGAAAATCATCAGTACCCCCACATGCGCTACACACCCGCCAGCATCACACGCAACCACCCCGAGCTTCATACTACAGTGAACTGGGTCCCTGGACACGCAGGTGTAAAGGTGAATGAGAAGGCCCACGTCTTAGCCCGAGCTGCTCCTGATGATCCGGGCACCCCAATAACCTGTCCTCACTTGTACGACCCAAAGGAGCACCGCCGAGAAATGCATCAGACTTGTAGAAAGTACTTACGGGACGTGAGAGATCAGAGAACCACGCTCCCCTACCCCAGAAAATTCGCTCGCCCTGACGCTGTCCTCAGTAGACGAGCGCAAAGCGGCACGCTACCAACGCAGCGCATACAATACTACAAGGCGGGCTTGTAGGCAGACCAAAATTCTCACACTTCGACCAATACCCCGCCAACGAACACACCTTCTGTGCATGCCCAAACATACAACGTACCCTCATATCTTCCGTGCAACCAATTCCCGCCACAAAGCGCCCTCCTTGCTAGGAGGCATAGGTCCACCCCCTAAGGAGCTTGAAGAGCTCTATGGCCCACCTTGTGTGAAACCATTAAAAACACGAGGCTATAAAGCCAGGACTAGAGCCACTATATACCTGTGAACCCCCACCAAGGCCTTCGCAGCTTAAATAGCTTCAAAGCTTTCTAGTCCCTCTGTACGAGTCTCGCCTCTCTCTTCTCCACCTCTCTCTCTCTCTCTCTCTCTCTCTCCTCCCCCGCAACCCGTGCACGCATAAACCGCCAACCGGTGATGGCGCATACTTAGGCGTGAAATCCGCCGATAAAAATGTCGTTCGGAAAGCCTCTCAAGTTGAAGGAGAATTAATGGGCTCGCGCTGCCGTTCCAATAGGACAAGTGGCTCTTCAATTCACACCTACAGAGCGAGGAGGCTAATGAAGCGGCCATGGCGGCGGCGGCTTTCGGTCATTTTTGCGCCCGTTCGCACTCCGGTGCATTCTCTGCAATCATCTGATAACGGCGCTACCGCTGTTGTCAGCCGATAGTGCCACTTGTGAAAGAGGCATCGGGGGTGGCGAAAGGAATAGTGGTTGTGAAAGAGCGGTTGTTCGCTGGAGAGGAGGAGCGTAGTAGCGGCGCCGATTAAATCGGCTTTACCGGAATGAAAACATACACTGCTTCGCAGTAAAATGTATGATCGATATACAAGTTCTACTCATATAACCAACGTTATCAGCATGATTTGTGGGTGGTAATGCGCGCAAAGAGTGAATTCTACGGCACTAAAGTGGGTCTGATTCTGCACAGGGAAACTGGAATGACTTACCTGTTCTTCCATCAGAACAAGCTCGCCGAATTTTATTTAACTTTTATCTTCGTTTATTACTTGAGCAGTTGAAGCCTTTTCACAACGCATAGAGCAGTCACCAAATTTTTTTCTTGAGTTCTCGGATTCACCTACAGCTTATTCTCTTTTCTCCCACTTTCTCCGTCCCCTGTATTTCAATAAACCTTTTAATCAATCAATCTGGATTAGAAATGCTATTAGATAAATTCATTTCACTTGTGTGAGGCCTTGGGGAATGAAGTGCGCAGTGGCGATGCATGCTCAACGGGGTGACCATTGGCGGATCCAGAGGAGAGATCCGGGTGTCCTTACCCCTCCCCTTAATTTTTATTTCATACCCCTAAGATGACCAGTCAGGTCATAGAAAAAGTCTAGTTGATAATATTATCCATGTCTTGTATTTTTGGTTTTCCAAAATTTCGGTGAATAGAAAAGGCTACTATCTTCCACATCCTCATCATCATCACCATCATCATGATCATTACTGGTAGATGCTGACTCCTCCTCCTGACGATGACCCGCCACTGGGAGTGACTTAGCGAACATTTAACACAGCCTTGGTCACCGGTCACCGGGGCAGGCGTTCACTGAGGTCGGCAAATACAAACGCTGCGCCTGCGTAAAGCGCCGTGCAGAGGTCCAGTTCTCGGCGGTCCAGCACAGTCATAGTGTCGCCATCTGTGTGATGAAAAATGAAGTACTTCTCGTTGGCCGTATTCAACGAAGCAGCCGGGACGCCCTGCTTGACCCAAGGTTTCAGGTCCGGTACGGAGGCTCCCAGGATCAGTCGCGTTGCGTTGATCGGAGCGAACAAGCGCACGACCTCCGCTGCCATGCAACGCGCGACGTCGTTCGAGGAGGTGAAACCGAGGCCGACTGGGCAGAAATGCCCCAGAGTCGGATTCCATCACCAAGTTCATGAGGTTTAGCTCGCTCTTGACGTGTCGGCGGAAGTATTCGTCGGACCCTATGGTCCCCTGCTCTTCGCCCGTCCAGAGGACGCAGCGCATGGTGCGGCGCTGGTTGCAGACCCAGCCGCCTGAGGACGGCCAGGGCCCGCCAGGAGACGAAGGCGCCTGCGCCGTCGTCCATGGCTCCTTGGCCGACGTCCCAGGAGTCCAGGTGGCCGCTCAGAAGCACTACCTGCGCGTTAGCGACAAAAACTTTAGCAAGTATTATAGACTCCTGTGAAGCACAGCTTAGTACAGCGCGTAGTTGATCTAGTTGGAGTTGCATATTTAGAAAGCACGGGACGGTGAAAAGCGACCGACAGGACAAGTGCTTGCTAAAAGTGGTCTGCGCCATTGGTTTTTTCTTCCCTTGCAGCGCATTTTGTCGTGCCGCTGAGAGGTTCGGCACGTGCACGTCTTGCTTAAGCGTAAATCCTTTGGAAGGGCAGCGGATTGGCGCGGTGCCCCCCGGAGGAGAGAAAACCAACGCGGAATTCTTTAACGTATTCTCCAAAGGCCGCAGAACGGTACTTATTGTATTCTAATAAAGGCGACCATTTCTCGTTAGCTAGGGCGAAAACGTTTACAGTAAAAAAAGTGAAGATGACCGACCGAAACATGTGGAAATCTTCTGCCTGGAGTTTGGTCTTCTCGAGTCCTGAGGATAGAGGCATAGGCTTTCATGAAATTTTGAAGGGCGTGAAAAAACAGGTTTCTTTCGTGTATTTTTTTGTTGTCAGAAATATATGAGAAATTGATAGCGTACTCCTCTAAAAAAGTCTCGATATACTTCTAAGGCGAGAGCTTTAGATATCTCATCAAACGCTAAACGTGACCGTAGTTGCTGGCGATTACACGAATTGAACCAAATTACGACCGCTGTAAAAAGAAAATAGGAAATGAAACATAATAGTTGGCGCAGCTTGAACTTGTGGTGCAAGGCTGGACAAGCAGCAGGGCTGGGGGTCAGCCTAGCCTACCTCCTCACTGACAGCGGTTACCACGATAGAGAGCAGCCCGACCCCGGCAGTGCAAAGCCATTTTGAACGGAAGCCTATGTACGCATACCCTCTGACAGTTAATGGCGAAAGGGTATCTACTGTGAAGCATCACAAGTTTCTCGGTGTGCTCGTCGACAGAGACCTTTCTTGGAGCCCAGGTTCGTTTTTTGAAGAGGCTGTCTGCAGTGGCCCACATTCTTCAGTTCATCGGCGGCAAGACGTGGGAGCATCTATGAAGTCAATGTTTCAGCTGTACGACGCACCTATTCTTGGGCTCCCTACGGTACAGCCTGCCTGTACTTTCGGGTACGTGCCCTACCAATATTCAGCAACTGCAAGGCATACAAGCGCAGGCCCTCCAAACTTGCCTTAACCTACCACGGTGCATGCACGTCAACAGCTCCAACCATTGATGTGGCTCGTGATCACCCCTTACCCACTTAGGTGACAATCGAAACACTCAGGGTGCATATTAGGCACCTAACCAGGCTGCCGGATCATCACCTTGCTAGTCTGCCATCTAAACGCCCCCATGCGTCTTTAGCAAAAGTTGTAGCTTTCAACATCACCGGCATGTCATTCAACTACACGCCTGCGATGAGGCCGCCACTCCCACTTTGGTGTACGACGCAGCCTCGAGCATGCCTCACTATCCCAGCCTTAACAAAGAAGCAAGATTTTCCAACGCTGGTAGTACAGCAGCTAAGTCTCATTTATTTACACGAGAGATACAGTGACCGCACCCATATTTACACCGATGGCTCCGTAACAACATCTAGTTCTGCCGGCGTCGTTGTTATACCACGAATGTCCATGTCCACAGAATTCAAAATAGCCCATCTTACCATTTCCACGGCTGCAGAACTTACCGCCATCCGGTGTGCCCTTCACACCGTTGAACAAACTTCATGGCGAAGGTGGGCGATCTTCTTCGACTCAAAGCCTGCACGTCAATCGCTCCAGTCAGCCCTGTGCCGTGGACCTCATGAACAGCTGCTGGCCGAGGTAAGACTACTGTACGACCGTGCCACCCAAGCGGGTCGTGACATTGCCTTGCAGTGGCTTCCCAGTCATTGCGGCATTGCCGGAAACAAAAGGGCGGACGCTGCCGCACGCTTGGCACACCATAAAACGGAGACCATATCTATTCCGTTATCCAGGACGGACGCCGCTAGAACTCTCCGCAAACTTGCTCGGGAGACCACGCTATCCAAATGGACCACCCCAGAGTTCACGAGCGCTCGTATCCATGCCCTGGACCTCCATCTCCAGCGCCCCCTTCCATTAGGCCTGCCACGATCTGATGCAACCATTCTTTGTCGTCTCTGGCTTGGAGCCGCATTCACAAATGCTTACTCCTATTTAATTGGAATGGCAGCCAGTGAGGCGTGCGAAGTGTGTGACACACCAGAGACCATACGACATGTCCTCTGCGATTTTCCACATTTTTCATCGGAACGAAGCCCTGCGACTCTACGAAAGTCAGACTCTCGGCGCCCGTTCTCTGAGGAGACAATCCTGGGCCACTGGCCTTCTCCGTCGTCTGCGGAGAAGGCGACAAAAGCCTCCTGTGTTTCCTCAATACGGTGGAATCGCACAAAAGACTGTAGCGCAAAATACTACCCGCTATGAACTCACTGAACTTGTTTGTCTATAGTGTCTTACCGCTAGGCTCACCACACTGCGCTATGTCTGTCCCTTTCGCCTTCTTTTTCTGTTTTCCTCTTTTTCCTCATTGTTCCCCTTTCCCCCCTGCAGGATAGCTGACTAGGCCGTAGCTTGGTTAACATTCCTGCCTTTCCTTTAGTTTTTCTCTATCTCTCTGAACGGTACTGTGAAGCAAAGAACATTCGTTATGTACAGTGTTGAATTCAGTAGCAATCGTCGTCATTCCTTTCATTGTCGTCTTCAGAAGGCACAGCCGCGTAGGGCAAATCCTCTTGTAGCACATCTTCGCCTCGGAAGGCCTCCACTTTTTCGTCACATGGTCCCGTGGCCGTTTCCACGTGTGAATTCTGAAGGGATGGCTTAACAGATTCGTAGTCATCGTCTTCGCGGCGGACCCGTGGCCCGCCGGCGGGAGCTGCTGCATCACTAAGTACTAGCAGAACACCCGCTCTCAAAATCATCGCAAGATTTCACGTCAAGGCATTGATTTAAGGAAGCGCTTCCTTGGCTGCAGATTGGTGGCGTCGCAGGAAATATCCCCGGAATAGCTCTGGTTGTTTTTTTTTCAGTGTTACCCTGGTTGACTGGTTGAAAAAAAAATCGGAAACCAGTTTTTTAGGTTCTTAGTTTTTTTAACCGCGCCCACCTCTGCCCGACCGTAACACCGGTTTGAACTTCTTCATTCTTTGCTTGCTGCGTATCAATTTCACTAGCGACAGTTTATAATGCTGCAGTGGGTCTTTACTTAACTTCTAGTCGCTTAATAATTATACCTATTCCATAATTTATTTTTCAGTCAAATTGGGAGTGTCTCGCCATTGTCAAACATAATATCAAGGAAAGTTTAAGGTTGTGCACTGTAAGGGAGAAAAATTCTGCAGAATATTAAAGACCCGCCAGTGCGGCAAGTATTTCGGCTACAAGTCTCGATGGATAGTTGCAGCTCTTCAAGCTCGGAGTGCAAACCGGCTGGTTTGCTGCTTCTTTTGGGCAAGCATAGCTTGGATAAATAATGCACGTGGGAAAGGCAAAAGAATATACAAGACAGAATTTGGGGATGAAGTGGTGTGCTCTTTGTGAAAACCGCAACACTGCGTGTAATTGTCGATATGGGAAGCATGTGACTGACCAAACGTTCGTGATGACGCAGTCAACCCCAAAATGCCCGCATCGAACACATAGATTCCCAACGTGGAAAGCAAAAAAAAACGTGAGAATGCGTCAGAACAGATGAAAGCGTCGTATGAATGTTGAAATTTGTCGCGTTCAAGCACTAAATAGAGAGTGTGGAAAGAGAAAGAGAACGAATATCTCAGACGCAAATGATGGCGGTTTAGCCGCCACTTGATCGCGTGGGTTGGCCTTAGGTTAGTTAAGCCCGGGCCAAGGCTGCAGCGCCGGCACGGGTGACAAGGTAGCTCTTGTCAGCATGGTCGGAGTTGGTCAGCAGGTTCTCCCGCTGCTACAGAACGGATTGGAAATGGTGACGAGAAGTGGGATGTGTTGGAGGGCCCAAATGATGTGGTAGTTAATATTGGGAGCAGAACGTGCAGTTTAGGAGGTATAGGGCAGGGTAGATAGAGTGAAGGATTCGTGCGTTGCAGTATGTATTTGTAAACGACGCCAGATGCTTCCTCCTTGGGTAGTTGAGAGTGGGGTTGAGGCAGGGTAAGGTGAAGGCGGCGATAGTGGTGGAGGATGCCATGGCAGCGTGATGGACCAGCGCTGCCCTGGCTTCTGGCCCTGAGAGAAGTGGGCGGTGCGGAACGGCCCGGGCATCAACGCGAGCCGTCTCCATCCTCTCGAGGGACGAGTGGCCACTCGATTGCGTTATGAATTATGCGTCACCATATTGTGTGGCCTCGACCATTGCCGAACTGCTGAAATGCACAACCAAGGCATGGTCTGGTATTCCAGCACTGTGGAATAGGACACTGGGCTATTCCTATTCTAAAACCAGAAACTCCTCATCAGATATTCTGCAGCCTTCGACCCACCTTTTCACCTCAAGCTTTCTGCCATCCCAGAGCAGACTGAATTTAACAGATCCACTGGCACTCGCTTTAACAGGTACAGGTGGCCCGCTCGAAGTAAGGTGCTCTTTCGGGCCCTATCTGTTCGTCCAAGAAAGAATCATGCTGATTTTCCACCATCAAACTTTCGGGCTTTCCACCATCGCAGAGCAGACTGTATGTAATCAGATCAACTGCTACTCGCTTTAATAGGTTGACGTGGCCCGCTCGAAGCAAGGTGGTCTTTCGGGCCCTATCTTTTCATTTAAGAAAGCATCATGCTGATTTTGAACAATGTTGTGCACTCGAGGCACGCATGCCAACAAACCAAAACTAGTATTCCTAGCGAAGCGACAGGCCAGAAAAAGAGTTTGCCTCAATGGCGCATAGTACCGTACTGTAAGACAAAATCGGGTGCAGCAGAGCAAGTTGATAGTCCGTACTCCCCAAAAAACTTTCCAAGGCCGCACTTAAAGCGTGATAGGGAGAAGCTTTGCACCTCATCCATCTGACAGCGTGTGAGAGTTCAGCAAGTTGAAGTTCTGTCCAAATCGTTGGTCAAAATGTCCAATTCGTTCTTGAAGATCGTTGAAGTTCTGTCCAATTCGTTTATCAAAATGCCCAATTCGTTCTTGAAGATCGTTATGTCCGTAATAATATCAATCTACTAGAGATTTCAGCGTTGGCGCTCAGCATTCACGTTGAATATATCAATTTGGTATCTAAGTTTGGGTTCATTTGGTAGTGACAGCAGGCTCTACCACACGAAATAATCACCATGGTTAATATCTTCGTATCTTAGGGTTGAAACTTTCCAAACACAAAACTGCAGGTGTGTTCGTCCTCAACAACCACAAAAAAAAACGGGGCTGATTTTGATGCACTCGTGGTGAGCCTATTCATACGATGAAGTAGTCTCAAGGGAAGAACACGAAAAATATGGTACCAGTCTCCAGGGGGTAACCACGCAGTAGTTAACACTAATATGTGAAAACTAATACAGTGTGCTCAAGATCTCTCTGCTTATCCAGTCTGCTGTAGTATGACCCTAGGAGTCTAAATAGACAGCCGTAAATCAAGATGCACATGGCTAAGATATATCGCTGACAACCAAATTACAAAAGATAAACAAATAAATTGGAAGCATAGGGAAAGCTCACATTACTACAAAATTTCTCATTTCTGTCGATACATCTGTGATTTAAGATCGGCCTGAGGTATGAATATACCCGTGATGATAGAAGTCATAACAATTGACCAAAGCTAACGTCGTGATAGCAATATCGAAGTGGCGGTAATGGCGCCGTTTTGGCACTGTACTGTAGTCACAGCTACGGCCACACTACTGCCCACTGTGATATGTTGAAATACCCAAATATCTATGCCGTTGCCAATCCTGTGCCAACCTGGCACACAAGACCTTTAGGGCATAAGCCACCGACAGGAACTATATATACACGCCCGACGGGCCAGCAGAAGTACCTCACCTATGCCTTGACAGGCACACACCTGCTGCCTCTTCAACGCCCCTCCATTCTGTATATTTAGGTGATTCTCCCGCGCCCCACTTGTCCCATATCTAACTGCCCTCCAATCTTCTGCAGGAAACTTCTGCTGGGAGTGCTATTAGCCAGACCAAGCGCCATACTTCTGCTCCTGCATCACTTCCTGGGAACAGTGGCTGGACTCCAGCAATGGTGTAGACGTCAAGTGTACGCAAGAACTCTTGGTAGCCCACTGCCTTCGCGCTAGAGATGGACTGTGAAAGAAAGGGATGAGTCACGACGGCCAGGAGTGGGTTTGTCTGAACTACGAAGTTTTTCTCTCCCTTTTTTTTCTTTCACTGACGCTCATCTTGTTTTATATATTTGGATGAAGGTCATGCGCGCTTGCACCATCCACCGTCTACTAGCAACGCCTATGCGTTTTGCTTACGGTGAACTACCATGTAGGCTACTGTGCAGCAGGATTGCAGGCTTTGTTTTCTTGAAACGGTGGTACTAAGACACCTTGGGTTGTTTGGGAGGCGGCTATAACGTCCCGATATCGCATTACAGCACATTTACTCATCACCAATCCTTTACCTGCGTACTGGATTATTACCCGTTGCACGAAAGTGCATACCCTCTTCAGCTCATTTCAAGCTGCGTCTCAACACTTCCAGCGCGCGAACGTTTACGAACGACTGCCTGATTAGTTTTGCTAAAAAGCATATGGACAATATGCTGCACATCTGTTACGGCAGCGCATGCCAGGATATTCCCCTTCACCAAACGCACCGACACGAGGACTAAAGTTGGCGACGCACCCTCGCTACGCAGTGTAATCTTTTTGCCCACACGCTTAACACCTACATCCACAACACCCCTCCCTTCCCCAGACACACACAACTACGCGCGGGCGCTAGGTCGCTGACGTCAGCCACGTTCCATGCACAGTCAACGAAGCCTTCACCAGCTCAGGCTTATTACCACGGCTTTCACGATTAATAGAGCCACCTGACTCGAAGCCGTGTGCTTAAGCACAAAACTTAACATTGAATGCAATGGCGGCCGCACTTGAGCAGTATCTGGTCGGAACTTGTTTAGCCCATAACAGAGGAAAAGCCAGTGCAGCCCGTACGCAAAAAAGGGAAACGTGCGGATTAATTACATATGGTGTACCAACATACCTCCTGGGGACTGTCCTTGCCGCGAATCTCCGCCACGGTGTTTCGGGAGAGAGCTGTGGCATTGTTTTGGCCCCAATTATCAGTCTCACGACGGGCTCGATTCCTGCAAGCCAAGCAAAGCAGTAATTTTCATTGATATATTAATAAACGCATTGTAATCATGCGTCTGACGAGTTTGCAGAGCATGCGTTAGAAAACGCATGATGAGGCGAAGAAGCATTTTAAGATACATTTTTTTCTTTTTGTCCATTATTTAGGCGTACACATTCAACACATACTGGCGTCATTGAACAGAGATGATGTGTTTTGGTTCTTGCAGTTTCCTTTGTCTTTTGTCTTTGCAAGCGAAACACAGGGTAAGTGTGCATATCTGAAGCGTATCACAGTAAACTGACGAATATACCAGAATAGTTTTAAGGTGTTGAGATGACAAAATTTTAGAGTGTTGTCACTTCGGGCAAATATGACAAAAATAAAAGAGGCCCGTGCGTCGACAGTGGTATTAGCGATGTTTCGGTGCTGATAAACCCTGTTCCAATGTAAAGACCATATTTCAACTGAAGATAGCCACTGTCTCTTAACCGCTTATTCCTGTTTAGACTTCTGAGGCGGGAACTATATTTTTTTTCGATGTTGATATGCGAGGACACCGCTAGGTAGTTCTGCAAACCTCATGAAACATCTTATGTGGTTTTAAGCTTACTAAAGATAAAACGCGATGATATTCTTAAGATTGCTAAGGCACTCCTTTTTGAGCTTTGAATGTGAGTTCGTAAGTGTGCAAGTGAAATCCATGAGTGCTTCGTCAAGTCTTGCATTGCGTGCACTTCAAGTTTCGCGATCAAATTGGTACCGGTTATGCCGCTACAGAACGCGTCGCCAATGCGCATTGGCAAGCCCTGCGAAGTCCCATTTTAAGGACGCGCTATTACGGATGAGCAGGGCAACCAATGCGCATTTATAGTAATTGCCTAGCGCCGCATGCGTCTTCATGTTGAATATTGCTGAGCGCGCGTTAGGAACGCCGCACAAACAATGCACGCTTGCAAGCGTTGCGTTGTAGCGCGTGCTTTTTTTTTTCTTTTAATAACGCGAACCACCCGCTTTGGAAGGTTCTTAAGTACAAATGGTTTAGGAGCCGTTTCCCTGATACGTAGAGTGGATGCTTACCATATCGCTCAATGGCCCAATTGTAACTTTCGCAATAAAACGACTCTGAAAACCCGGGATGTTTTCTCAGTTACCATAGATTTAACCGCTGCGGAAAACACTGGGGAGCATTGGTTACATGCAGGTTCACCTGCAGAAGCATACTACAGTCAAACCCTGGCTATAACGAACCCGGATTAGAGCGAAATATGATATATATCGAACAAAAATATTTTAGTTACGGAAATACATGGGAAACATATTCCTTAAACGAAGTACCTATCGGATATATGGAACTCTGGGCGCCTAGCATGGCCGCCCCGAAATACAGGATCTCAGAGCCGGCGATTGAGATGTGGATTGGCCGCGACCACTGAGCAAGAGCCGCGACTGAGACATTGCGCCTCTGCACGGAGCGATGTAACGCCCAGAGTACTTTCCCGTAACCGTTACCCGACCGCGCGGGACTTCGCGGACGGAACCCGCCCAGTAAGCGAGTTCGTACAAAGACAGCAGCAGCGGTGAACTGTGGAAGAGCTCGCCAGCCTTCCCGATGATATTGCGAGTGAAATTCCAGACACCGACGCTTATTAATGAAGCGCTTTCGGCGTCAATCGTTCTCGCCCCCTCCCCCCCCCAACAATGCTTCTTAGGATTTTTTGAGGCGCGACTCGAGACTGGTGCAACAATGTTTCCTTGTTAGAGAATGCTATGCTAGTTGATAGACCGCCAAAACGAACTTGAAAACAAAACTCACCACTTTTTTTGCAACGTTGGCACTTAAGGTGGAAAGTTAGCTTATTACTTGCAAAAATGGATTATTTTGGTATGGTAATGGCTACTGTACTGTGTTCGTTTCTGCATACGCGGATTGCGGAGATGGGGGGGGGGGGGGGGGGGCACAATAAGCTCGTTTATAGGCGGGTTCGGCTTTATCGAACTATTGGGATATATCGAACTAATCGCGGGCGGTGCATATTGCAGTTCGCTATAAACGGTTTTGACTGTAGTTCCGCCTCTCCATTCTCCCAGAAGAAGGGTGGCTACTTCTATTCCACTACAGGGAACCCTATGTGAGGAGTAACATATTTTCGCAACTTTAAGGGGACTTACCTCTCTCCTGAAGCCTAGCGAGAAACTCGGCGTCTTCGACGGTGATTGACGCAGTCGGTATCTTGGGCACGCCAGGTTCGTACTTCATGTACCCCGTGTGCGGTGAATAGACGGACTTGGGCGTCACGGAGCGCACCAGAGCAGCGACGGCGCCCACCTTGGCCGCTTCGGCGGCACCACGGACACGGTAGTCGACGGTCTTGCCGTACGTTGTGTACTCTTGGTTGAAGACGAGTATTTTCCCCTGCGCCTGAAACGATAAATATGTTTGTGGGTACCCGGTTTTCTAGGGTAAGCTGTGTTTTTGCACGAAATGCACGCCTGATCACAAAGTTCTAGTGACGCACGTGTGCAACACCGTTGTGGAAAGCACCGCATTAAAATATCCGCACACGACATACATAAAAGAGTACAACTTTCCCAAGTGGAAACATCGGGGGGCACGGTTCAAACTTGTCGGCAATATTTAGCGCAAGGGAAAATATGGGCACTTCAGCCGCAGAACAAACGTACATAACCGAGGGTAGCGGTGGTATTTACCAATTTTGATTGGTTGTCACAAAAACGACGAAAATCGGGGACTTCTTGATCTAAAAATGTTAAAAAAAGTCAAAATTCATGGTCATTCAAGGCAAGCAAACGAAGAAAGTTTTAAAGAATACTGTCATAACCAAATAAACTGTAAAAATATATAACAAAGGAAAAACCGTCGTGCGCAGTGCGCAGAATTGCGCGATGGCCTGTAGCTGATGTCATCGGGAAGAAAAAAATAATGTAACTATCTGACGCCGATTAGTTCTATGAGTACAGGCAACGCGTTTTGTTTATTTGCGTCACTAAGTGAGTCCAATTATACCTTGCTTCTTCTCTTTGAATTGAGGGAATTAGAATTTAACGAAGCTTATTACTCCAGGTAGCAATCAAGGAAACGCTTCGTAGCATCCGTGTGGCCTTCAGGCTCAGTCAAGGTAAACCAAGTGCCTCGTGCGGTCTTGCGGCGCCGAAGAAAGCCCACCGGCCCCGTTTCGGCCCCTGACCAAAGCAATCCGTTATTCCGACGGCTCCCGCAATGGAAGCGCCTAATTACTCGTTTTTTCTAAAGGAAAAGGTGCAGACAGGGGGATAGTGGAACGAGTAAGGGAGGTCAGCCCTGGTCAACCAAGCGGTTTGTGCGCTTCCGCAGTGAAAGCGTTTAATAGCTATTTTGTTCCGCGAGGAGGAGTGCAAATAATGGGATAGAAGGAAAAGTAAGAACGCACTCCATCAAAAAAGCATACGCGGCCTTGGCTGCATCCAAGTTCACCAAAGACAAAAGCAGCGATTGCTGCGAGCAGCGTCGGTGTTTGTCTTGCCATGCAATTATGTACGCGTTCACTTCGCGCTCTAGCCTCAAAACCTAGCTTTCGCTCAAACTTGGAATAATAAACCGCGTTCAACCACGGCAAAATGTGCGGCTGGAGTTGCATATGTATCGTTCCGAAGCGCAAACCTCTTTGTTCAACGCTGAACGCTGTAGAGAAATAACATTTGCTTGTATACTGTTTACCTAAATTATGTGGCCCCTCTATGTTGTATACTGAAAAAGCATCGCTGGTCATCCGCCTTCCAAAGTGGAATGACTGCGAATTTTTCTCCCTTGACATAACGCCTTTACTCCGACCAGCACGGCGCGCTTCTCTCGTGCTGCTGCTGATCGCGGACGCCGTGCGCAAATGTACACAGAAAGTGCCTTTCACTTCGGCAGAAAATTTCAGCTGGATTTAATTTTGGGAGCCGCATTTGTGCGTTGTAACACCTGTATGCTCGTTCTATTCTATACGAGGCGAAATCAAAAGACTTTAGAAGCAGTACACATCTGAGCAGATGGCAGTGTGGTGGTGTTTCATACACGTACATACAGTAGTGGGCGCGGTAATAAGATGTGAACAATACGGGAAACGTACAGTAATTTCCCTGCGGATGGAGGCTAGAAAAATATGTCTCATAACTCTCTGCGACGGACGTACCTGACAAGCACAATTGTTAGAGCGTAAAGTCCAAAGTACGCGATCCTTGCAGAGAACCTGCGCTGCGTTAAAGATACTACGCCCAGTGAATACTGGTTGATCAGCCTTGCGGAAGTGTGGAGCTTCTGAGCTACTAGTCACCCGTGGCGGTGGCTCAGTGGCTAAGGCTTTGTGCTGCTGAGCCCGAGGACGCGGGTTCGATTCCCAGCCGCAGCGGCCGCTTTTCGCGAAAAGCGAAGACGCCTGTTTGCTCGAAATTTAGGCGCATGTTAGAGATGCCCAGGTGGCAGAATTATTCCTGAGCCCTCCACTACGGCGCGCCTCATCGCCTGTGTACCGTCGGCGCGTTAAACCTCATAATCATTCAGTTACCTACTAGTCAAATCATTACTGTTATAATGCGTGTTTAGTTCATTTTTACGTGAAGAAAATGGCAAACTGCGCACGTGAATCTTAATGGCAGCCCTTAATGTGTCCCATTGCAGCGCTCAAGGTTGTTGCAACGTTGTTACAATGTTGCAGCGCTCAAGGTTGTAAGATAAGACAAAGGGCTTGTTACTTTGTTCTGGCTGTATTTGTCGTAGTGGTCATTTTTACCTACAGTTTCAAAGCTTTTGATCATTAGTCTTGCTCAGTGACTGCCAGCCCCCTTTTATAGTGGGCCAGACGAATGAATTTATCGCACAATAATTTTCTTCTATCACACTTCAGCCGTCGTTTCTGTGCCTGTACCCCACTACAGTGGTCTTCATTCTATTACTCCATCACTTATAATTCCCCTAACACTTCCTTCCAAACTGCACTTCTTTCTTTAATTTCAAGTGCGATCTGTCGACCTACTTATTGTCTTTTCTCAATCAATTGCTTGCTTCTTCCATTAGTTCACCTGTAAGAGCGGCACCTGCTATCTTTACTTCTATGGCTGTTTGGGCTGATCGAAGTTTCGTATCAGTACTCCGAGTATCGGTTCAGCATTGATGATTGATTGATTGTTGGGTTTAATGCGCCGACGCAACGCAGACGCTGAGGCGCGCCGTAGTGGAGGGCTCCGGATTAATTTCGACCACCTGAGGATCTTTAACGTGCACAGAAATCTCGTACACACGGGCGTTTTTTGCTTTTCGCCTCCATCAGAAAAGCGGCCGCCGCGGCCGGGAATCGAACCCGCGTCCTCGTGCTCAGCTGTATCGGTTCAGTAGATGGCATTAACAGCAGTAAGGTATGATGTTTAAGCGAAGCTCTGTATGCCTTCCTGCTGGTGCCGTTCGTCTCGCAAAACGCACTGCAAGAAAGACTACTTTACGTGATGGGTTGTACAAAGCAATGAAGATGATAAACGAAGACACATCGAGCGCCTCAGAGAAAAAAAAAAAAAACCCTTCCAATGGTCGGAATCAAACCTAGGTCCCCTGCGATTACAAAACCGACGTCTATCCGACAGTGCCATTCCAACACGGTTGAAGCAGTTTGGATTTCTGACTTTTACTTTGAATATGGTTGCATGGGAGAATAGCTTGGCGTTTTAATTACCTTTCTCTTAAGAAATAGGCTTTGACATTTGAGCAGTTCTTCCCATTCACTTCCGCAGACATTTACAGAACATTTTAGTTTATTTCTCTTGACCGCTTTCCTCACAGTAAGTACAAGAGCCTGAGGCTACTTTGCGCAAATGCCCTTTTTGGATATCACCGTAATGACAACCACAACGCTTTTGCCGCGCCATTAGTGCTCGCTAGACGCAGCAACGCACTAATTCATGGTGAATGCAGAACTAATGTTACGCCCTGTAGATAAAAAAAAAACTTCACGTGTATCTTCACAAATCAGAACGCAGCTTACAAGCCACACTTTCACGGCGCCTGTTATAAGCGGTGTAGTCAAAGCCCAGTAGTCAGACATCTTCAGCGCTGAAGGCGACGATTGATTGGTTACGGGGGTTCAACGCGCCGACGCTTCAATGACGATGAGGCACGCGTCGTAGATGGCTCCGGATTAATTTTACCACGTGGGGATCTTTAGCGTGCGCCGAAACATCGAACACACGGGCGGTTTTTTT
The DNA here is from genome assembly GCA_013339765.2 of Haemaphysalis longicornis. Taxonomy (NCBI): domain Eukaryota; kingdom Metazoa; phylum Arthropoda; class Arachnida; order Ixodida; family Ixodidae; genus Haemaphysalis; species Haemaphysalis longicornis. The sequence goes on from CM023453.1 coordinate 1,662,960, forward strand.
TTTTCTCGCCCTCATCAGAAAAGTGGCCGCCACAGCCGCTTAAGGCCACGAAAACCATTGGCCATACTAACTTCGTGAAGCCTAACACGTCATCTCTTCTCTTACGCGATGATAGAAACAGTCAGCACTTCAGTACGTCACGTAATTACTGCACCGGAGCACGAGCGTTCATTCCCGCACAGAAGTTCCGTATTCTTCACGGAGGCGATGCACGAAAACGAGCATCAGTAGCAATTGACGATGTGCGTTCCATCGGCTTCTAGAGCCATGGCTACGCCACTGCTATTTTAATGGTGCAGTTTGAGAGATGGTGTGGTGTCTTTTGCTAAGGGACGGATGAATTCCCGCTCACCGCGTAAAACGTAGTTTTAGCAGAATTAACGCACGCAATGGTTTTGAAAAAAACGTAATGATCTCGTACTCCAACCTTCTGTAAACGCCAGACAGTGCGCAACGGACAGAGAGAGTTAGAAGCAGTCTAGAGGAAATAGAGGGGCTGAAATATTTGAAAGCATATCATTTGCATTTCTCGAGGCGCCAGGGGCTTGCAACTTCCTGAATTGCGGTCACCTGAAGCTGCGTCTCAACGATTTTGCGGAACACGTGGTTGTGGACTAAGACGTGACTGCTTTTTTGGCACGTGAGCCACGAGATCACCAGATGCACGTTAATTTCCAAGTGTACAAATCACCGCCATTAAGAGGCAGCCCGTTCCTCCGCCGTTGCGTTTTCTTTATTTAAACGCCCAAACATGCGCATTCTTTGTTCGTTTACCTACTCGTAGGGTTTAGGACGCATTGCGGCTGTCAAGTGCACTGCACTACAGTGCCATCATTGACCAACTCCACGTTCAGAACGGGCGCCAAGAACAGCGGAAAAATTTCATGAACAGGTTTGCTGTAGTATGAGATCTAGAATATCTCCTCACTGCTAATTACACATGATTGCGGCTGTCTTTTCTGTTCAAGTAGTGAACCATCTCAACTTGGTCCAGGCCAGCTTCGAACGCGCAGAAACGCACGAACACAGAAAATCTGTCACGTGGTATCAGACGGGTTACGCTCACCTAAAACTGAACCGAATGGTCTTCTCCCATAACTGACCTGACCTTGTAGCAACCCCAAGCAGTATTTAATGACCTTTGAGTGCCCTTGAAGCAGCCCCGTCACGTGCCCTTTAGGACCAAGGTTTCACAACGCGGGGCTGTGGAGCCTGCATTTTCTAATCGAAGTTTAAGAAAGGATGACACGACGTCCAAAACTTGGATAACATGTTTACCCACCTTGGCAGCGTTCGCTTGAAGGTCGTCGAAGCAATTGACAACAAACACGGGTGCCTCGATTCCTTCGGCTGGCGTCGCAATGCTGCCGCCGAGACCCAGGATGTCCATCTTCTTGACCCTTGGCTTCACTATCCAGGCCTCCTCGTGCCCTCTTCGCCAGTCCACCACGGTGGCGTTCTCCGTGTGCACGAAATCAAGTCCCTCTTTTCGAAGCTTTTCGAACATGTAGTCGATAGAGTTTTCCAGGACCTGGCTCCCCGACGGCCTAGCGCCGAAGGTGTCCTACGAACTTCGCCAGTTCATCGTACGTCACGTTCTGTTCCGCTCCCCGCAAAACGGTGTCGATTATCTTGTTGACCACAGGCGCGTAACTTCGAATCTCCTTCACCAGTCTTTCGGGAAGCACGCGGCTAGCGTCACATGTGTAGTCCTCGCCGGCAACCAAAAGCACCGTAGCGTGAATCACAAGCAGGACACACGGAAAGGTGTTGCAGCCGCCTCATTTCCACTTTTCCTAGGCAGGCCTGGGAGAAAAAAAGCTGCAGTTAATTAATTTGAGAGATGTAAATCACTTTACGCCTTCGCATCATTCTGGGAATACGAACATCTAATGCTGAAGGCCATACTTGAGGTCTTAGCAAGGAAGGAATCACGTCAGTAGCTGCCACGCCTAGTGCTCCGTCGTTAACCCCCAGATAAAGGTCGGCGGCCTTTCACTCCCCGTCACACGTGAACAGCAGGATGATTGGCTCTTCGTCCTGGATTTCAAGCACAAATATAATCACCGATTGGTAGCCCAACTGTGCTTCCAGCATTATTACCTGCGGCGGTTCAATTTAGAAAATCGTTCGGGCTACAAAACGCCGTTACGAGAGGTCGCAGTTAGCGATCTTGGGCGCCGTTATGATTGGGTGAGACTTGGTGGGGTGGGGGATTGGTTCTGTGACCGATGCGACAAGGAATGTATCATCGCTAGCCTTTCCTGGAACCGGATTTCTTTCCTCAGGGGAAGGGGGGGGGGGATTCCCTCGAAATCGCTAGGTTCCAGCGATGTGATAATCTCGTGCCGTCTCCTTTACAGCACGAGCGGAAGAGCTAGAATCAACTCAGACGCGAATGTTTTGGAACTGCAGTCTTCTTTTTTTTCTAGGCCCAACTGCACAATCCGTTACGCGATGCTAGTGATTTTGCACTCAACAAAATTCCCCGTAGCACTTGCGCAAGCTTATGTGCTTTAAAATCGGTCGCCTGGTTTTACTGATGAAAGGCTCCTGAACTGCTACAAAGAATCTGCGTCTCTTTCTTCGTTTTTGTTTATTCGTCTTTTGGAGCGAGTCACTTCAACAACCAAACTGGCGTACTCAACAGCTTCCCTAGATTCACAGTCCTGAATGGCTCATGGGAACCTCTTCTACCACGTGCAATCACGTTCACGTGTTGCGCTGCATATATAACGTCTCCGAGTGCAGTTTAAATTTTTGTGAATCAGGCACTTTAGCCCCCTCTCCCAGTCCCCCCCCCCCCCCCCCCACCAAAGTTCCGATTACCTGACCTTTCCCAACAGTAGGTATGTGCTACAAAGGCAACAATGGTAACTGTTCTTTCCACCTTTGCCAATGTGAATGCAATGTGAATGCGTGGGAATGCCTGGAGCTTTTTCCTTAAATTGCACGTACATACACACTCACTTGAAAGTGGATGCAAGAAAGGGGAGTGTTTTTTTCCAGGGGGTGGCAAGCACTTGAGGTCATAGCGCGCATGTCCCTGCATTGTTGGGCTGCATTATATTTGCAGGATCTTCTCGAGAGGACCATACGTTTGGAACTTCCGCTACATCCACAGGACATTTGTTTTCTGAGCGTGAACAATAAGGAAGAGCGTTCACTACTATTTGATCTGTTTAGCTCGCCCTCAAGCGCATCACGCCCTCAACAGCTCCCCCTTAACAGTTCACGGTTAGCCTGACTAAGGTGCTACAGGTGCGAGACCAGCAAAGCAGTATTTTCTGGAAAGTACTTCGCAGTTTGTTGAAGAACAGAGGTCGAAAACCGAATCTCAGATTCACATAGCTGTCGAGGGGTGAGCCACTTACGGCTCTTGAGGAATTTTTAATGACATCGTCTTTCGACGACATTTGTAGCGCAGTGGGCAGACACGCGGCCCATCTTTCTTCTGTAGTTTTGTGTGCCACTTTATATGAAACACATTAAATAAAGAAAAAAAGCAGGGATAGCGTGGTGGTAACTCAATGGGCTCCTACTATGGAGACCCGCCTTTGAGCTCAATGCGAACTAAAATGTATTTTAATGGGACAGCCGTAAAAGGCTCATTGAGCGAGAAAGGCTGCGTCCAGCAATCATATCTGAGAACAACTCATTCGGAAGCGTTCCAGTGCTCGAGTTCTATATCCCGAAGTGTTCCAAAGCGCGAGGTTGAACTTGATTTAGCGAGAGGTACTTCGTTGCCGCCAGTATACCGCAGATGGAGGGAGGGGAAGAAGTAGCGAATGTTCTCATCGCCGACAACTGTCCCATTTCGCGGTTTCATTAAAGAGTGGCGCCGCAACTAATAGGAATAGATCGAAGCATTTTTAAAGAGTTAAAGTGGTTTGCAAAGAAAAGCGGTTCCTGCGGTAAGATTGCAAAGCCCTTATACAACGCAAGACAAAACATTGTGTCTCAGGTGTTCATCTGAGGACTCGCGTATTTGTATTCACAAGCCACAAGAAGTTCTTAAGTGGCCTCACAATTTCTATTTACTTTTTACTCAAGGCTTCCTGCCTTAAAATAAAACTCGCTCAGCGTTGTGTTGATTAGCTGCCCATCCGCTGCCTTTTTGTTCTTCGTCCATGAAAGCTGAACGCTGTACGTCGGAACCTCCCGTTCACCAAGATTTTGCTGTACGTTTTTAGTACACGAGTAAATCAATCCGTCACTCTCCACTACGATACCCACAGTATCAACTATCATCTTTTAAAGAATACTTCGGTGATTTAATGGCCGCTCGACTACCTCACTTGTTTACTCAATGCCTTTACATTCTCTTCAGCCAGAGTAACATGGAGGAAAAGAACTCTAAAAGACTCCTGTGCGGGGCTTGGGAGTGCTATGGGTGTGAGCAAAACTAGCGGCGGAGAAGGGGAGTACGGCTGATTCCGAACAAATTTCGTTGCGTCCGCAGGTTTCTTAATCACTCGCGTGCCCAACGTGCGTGATCAGGTGCTTTATGAATGAAAATACCGGCAAAAACTGCGAGAAGCACTAACACATAATGGAACAAACATCCGCTCCTCCCGGGAGGGGCTTCACAAGAAGTACGTCAGGGTCTCTCCTGCGTATTCCTGCTCCCATGAGCTTATAAATGTCGTGAGCACCTGGCGAAAAAATTATCTACAACTGAAAACCAACAAAATATTAAAGAAGAACTTGACAACAAGATGTGTTCACAAATGGCGCTCACTTTCTGAGTTTCTGCCATTTCTTTTCGCATTCGTTGTTGGGGACATGCAATAGAGGCAAAGAGGGCACGCGGTTACTTTGGTGTATACGCGCATTTAAAGCGCCGTCACCGCGATCTCCCACAACCCCGAACATCTCGAAAATGTCAATTTTTGTGAGTTGTAAATATACTTTTCTATAGTATAAAGAAGTGCACCCGAAACTGATACCTTGTTCTGTGGCTCCAGCGCAAGATATTCTTAACCAGATTCTCAGCAAAGAGCAGACGATGAGTTTGTTCGCAGTCTTTTCTTGTGTGCGTTGTTGGCTCTGGTTCTTCGCGCCTCACAGTTTCTGCAGCGCGGCACAATCCCATTTTACAGCGAAGCTGCTAGCCCCTCGTTGGTCGGAAAATTTTGTGCCGTAGACAAAAACCCCAGGCAGGGTCAAGTAGTTCTCGCTCAAGACGACGAGCGCATGCGTCAAGCTAGACAGGACCCAGTATTTCCCGCCACAGAGGCTCAGCGCAATCTTTTTTTTTTTTTGGCAATGAGGCATGCAGCATACAGTCCAGTATTCGTTAAAATCACAAACCAAACATCGAAATCACATGATAGATGATAGGGCACCTGTGAAAAATAGGACCGCCCTATGTGTTCCTGGCAAAGACTAGGGCTGCGTTCCAATTCGCCGACAGCTTGGTAGACAGCTTACGAAGCAATTACACCTCTAAAGGAATAAAATTGCAACGACGCAGCGATACCGAACGCAACACCAACGCAGACGACAACCTCGTAGCAGACATTTTGAGTAACGCAAGCCACAGGCTTCCTACATTATATTACTGTTATTAATACAAACATTATGGGATTTAAAAATTTATCTTCACCACTAGTAAATTATAGTACTAACCATTTCAATAAAAGAATGTGTGCTTTTGTTACAACATTTTTACGCAAGAAGGGGGCGCTGGCGCCAATTATTAGTTTACACAGTAAGGTAGCCTGCATCGTTGCTGACTTTGATGCCGTCTCCTATGAGCAATCTTCGGTGACTGCTTCGTTCGAATTGGAACGGGGCTTAAGATGGTGGGCCGTCCGCGAAGACGGCAGCGAATCTGCCTAAGGGGGAAATTGGAACGCACCATAAGTTTTCAGCTGCTCGCGAAAAGGCGGGAGACGTCATTCGAGGGCCAGAGTATGCGTCAGGCTCTGCCGTCAGAAAAGCCGAGCGCAAGTGATAAGTCCGCCGAAACGACGAGGAACATTTCATACCCTATGACATCAGTATGTGTAATGGTTTAGAAAAGCCTCACTGGACATCCGCTTTCGCAGAGTGGGATGGCGGCCATTTTCTGAATGATCGCGCCATACGTGCCGTCGCACTTCTGCCGTCTGTTTGTGCGCTTGGGCGCAACAATACATAGCAAGAGCATAGCGGCAGCTTGGTTACTGGAGGCTGAGCTTTCCCGGTATTGCTAACTCGGCAAGGTGTGCGGTGTGCAAACAAATTTGTACATACTTGTTGGGCAAAAGTTGGCCAACTAACCAAGGAAAGCAGTTCCATGTTTGTGCGTTGAGTAAGCTGTTCACCGTATCAATGCAATTTCTACCACTCGCGGCATGCGCCACATGGAAGTTCAGACATGTGTGTTTTTACATCCGTAAATATAAATGAGCCGAATAGGGAACAGCTGGCAACGCGGTACACGCATACAAGGTCGCCCGCTACAGTAGGCTCGTAACGCTTTGCTGCAGCTGTTTCGTAGCAGGCCTAAACATGCGAGAGAGCTGACAGGCAGAGTTTACTTGTTCTAGAGCCATTCAGATTCAAAAATGTCTCTTGAGAAAGGCGGAAGAGTTTGGCATGCAGTGGAAATGAAAGCCCTCAGAATAGAACCCAGCACTCCATTAATACACTGAGAGGTGATGTCGTATAGCGCACGGTATTGCAACCCCTGCGCTTTGTTGCTGTAAATGACCCCACAGATGGCGGCTCATCACCATCATCACCAGCCTACGCTTCAGGGCAAAGGCCTCTCCCAGTAATCTCCAATTATTCCGGTCCTGTGCTAACAGCGACCAATTCGTTCCCGCAAACTTCTCCATCTCATCTGCCTATTTAACTTTCTGCCGGCCCCTGCTACGCTTGCCTTCTCTAGGGATCCACTCTGTCACCCTTAATGACCAACGGTTATTTTGCCTTCGCATTACATGCCCTGCCCACGTCCATTTCTTCTTCTCAATTTCTACTAATATGTCCTTAACACGCGTTTGTTCCCTCACCCACTCCGCTCCCCTCTTGTCCCTTAATGTTACACCTATCATTTTCCGCTCCATTGCCCTCTGAGTCGCTCTCAATTTAAGTTGAACCCTCTTGGTGAGCCTCCAAGTTTCTGCCCCGTAGGTGAGTACCGGTAAGATGCAGCTGTCATACACTTTCTTCTTCAGGGAAAATAGTAGGCTCCTATTCATTATCTGAGAATGTCTGCCGTATGCACTCCACCCCATTCTGATCCTTCTAATTATCTCTGCCTCATGGTTGGGATCCGGGGTCACAACTTGCATAAGTAGATATATTCTCTTACGACTTGCACTGCCTCGCCACCTATCTCAAACGGCTGTGCTCTCCCGGGGGTTATTTATCATTACTTTAGTTTTCTGCATATAAATTTTTAGGCCCACGGTTCTGCTCTGTTGGTCCAGTGCGGTAAGCATGCTTTGTAATTCGTCCCCCGAGTTACTTAGTTAGGGAACGTGATCAGCAAATCTGAGGTTATTGACGTATTCTCCATTAACACTTACTCCCACCTGTTCCCAATCCATAGTTCTAAAAATTTCTAGTAAACATGCTGCGAATAACATTGGGGAGATTGTGTCTCCTTCTCTGACGCCCTTCCTTATAAGTATTTTTCTGCTCTCCTTATGGAGGACAATGGCTGGTAGTCAGCTTCAAATCTGGAAAGACGTACTAACAGCAAACTGCGCGAGTTGACAATCAAAACTGTAATCTGCCATTTTTCATCTGTCAGTATTTACAGATTGTTGTCTCGCGATTTCTTTTGAAGCGCTAACACCCTTTCAAGCGGAATAACACAAAATCATTGATAGATATGTTACGGCCTGTAAGAGGTGTAACCAGCAAAAGCTCTTTGGGCCTTCGGGACGGCCATGCGATATCGTATGTGCAATAAACTTGAAATGTCATTCAACTGGCACTGATTTGCCCTGTATGAATGCCATGAGTATGTTTTTAGGAACCGCTACGAGTGGCGCAAATCGATCCTTCGAGTGGAGTTGGTGTATGAAAACGAAGTCGCAGCGCTCCAACACTTCCTACGAAAACTGCAGCTTGAGCCGACGTTGGAGCATCGCGATGCCTACCTCCTTGTGCGTGGATTAAAGCAGCACTTCCGGCCGTTCGGGAAAAAACACGAAAGAGCGCGTTTTTAATAAATGTTTCACCCGATGGCATCTACAGAAGAGGTACAGCGGGACAGCTATGAAACTGTTTTGTCCTATGTGGAACACTTATTACGCATAGGTACAGGTTTTTGGTGCGCCTGTGTTACATGAATATAAAATTTACCCGAAGCAATTGTCAGTGAGCGTGATTCGCAAAAACTCCGTCAGCAATTAGCAGCTCAGTTCTGCGCATAATTAGTTTTTCCTTCCTAGCTTTATGTGACCGCTTATACCCATCTCTATGTGCCTTTTTTTCTGCATTGTCGATCTCCAGGGTGGGCTTTGTGTACCAAGTAACACTGAAAAATGTGAAATAGGCCTTTTGTGCCACTACTTGCCAATCATGTGCATTCTAATTTAGAACTACGTTTTTATTACCTTCTTTGCTGACCTCCCTCCTTGCGCCATACCCCACAAGGGGCCTCTAAGGGGAAAGTAAATGATAATGATGATGAACCCTGAGCTACATTTGTGCTTCAGACGGCCAAAAAATGCCCTAGACCTCTGGGGCATCTGTCGGTTATGAGGACTAAAATTGCTTGGAGCCCATAAGTGTTCATAATGGTCCCTGCAATTACAACAAAGAAAACGCGGTAGAAAGCACTCGAATACACAATAAAACACGTTTACCTACTTGCACGGACTGCAGGTATCCGCCAACTCCGGGACCTGGGACAGCCGTACATCCACGGGACGACTACAGGCTAAAGCACGCCACGCGGCTTTGTTCTCGGCGACAGAACACAACCAAACGGTGCCCTTTCTGACCACGCAGTACCTGTGCGAGCGTGTGTGAGACAAGATCGCTGACGAGGCACACATAAAACCCGTCTCAACTGCCTGGCACGCGCGGAAGCAGTCCAGAGTGCCAGCAAAGAAAAGTGTATGTTAGTCACGCACTGCCTGCCGGCCTCTGTCGCGCGCGAAGGTCGGCGGAGAGCTTCAATCTTCGTCCTTGGCGGGAAAAAGTGATTACAAAGCCAACAAACAGGCTTCTACAGCCGCCGTCTCTTTGAAGACGCTGTTTAATTAAGGGCTTATGATTGTGTCTTTGCAAATGATGCTGACAGCTGTTGCTCCTTTCGTTTAACCGCAAGGAAACTGCGGACGGCTAACATTTAGGTGCAGAGAAGCATTTAATGCCCCAGAGTGAACCCCAAGTCTACTTCTTACAAAGTCGAAGCCTCTGCCGCAAAAAACGTATGGCACGTTGGGAACTGACGCAATAGGTTATTTCAGGCGCTTTGACAACGTGAAAATCTGCCACAAGTAGTGTAGAGAGCCGTTTTTTTACTGAGAAAGCATTAGAAGACCCATTCAGCAAAATGCCCACATCGACGCTTTAGCAGCGAAGCGGCTTCTTGTGAAGCATTCCACAGCACGTGGCGTTCCACAGCGTCAGCTTAAACGCGTCATTAGCGAAACGTGGCCATCAACGGCAGTACATCGCGGAGAGGAAGAACGTAGCAAAAACGAGCGAAGAAACGAGAAGCGAACTGCAAAGGACTCTGCAACTCTTCCGATAAGCACTTTCACTCTTCACTCCGCGTCTGGAAGCATTGTAGAGGCTATGGGTATCTCCAACACGGAGCGGCACTGCGTGATTAGCTCGTCGCAGCAGATACTCCATATGACACACCGCGGTGGCTCAGTGGCTAAGGCTTCGTGTTGCTGAGCACGAGGACGAGGGTTCGATTCCCGGCCACTGCGGCCGCTTTTCTGATGGAGGTGAAAAGCAAACAACGCCCGTATGTACGAGATTTCGGCGCTCGTTAAAGAACCCCGGGTGGTCACACTTAATCACGTGGTGCAGGCTGGGAACCTCTTTCCTTCTCACACTCATTCACTCACTTAATCCGGGGCCCTCCACTACGGCGTGCGTAGTGGCACGCCGTAGTGGAGGGCCCTGGATTGGAGGATAGCCACACTAAACCCTACAATCAATCATATCACAATCAATCAATCAATCAATCAATCAATCAATCAATCAATCAATCAATCAATCAATCAATCAATCAATCAATCAATCAATCAATCAATCAATCAATCAATCAATCAATCAATCACAATCACATCACAATAAAAAAATCAATCAATCAATCAAGATACTGCATCCGTTTCTGTTTTGGTTTTGTGGCTTTCTTCTTAAAGTGGCTACCGAATGCGTTCATTTCTCCAACAGAAGCAAAGCCGGCCAATAGCCGCTATACCACTGTAATGACGTAATTCCAGCGTTCGAAGATCGCGAAAACGAGTAAACAGAGAAAAATCTTTCGAGCAAGTTTTTAAGTTATCTGATGGCCCTAGAGCCGCAATTTGTGGTAAAGGTATTTTGTGACCCCCTAATCTAAGTACTGGATGTCTTGATTGACTACGTTGTGCAAGAATTTATGATTTCGAAAAAAACATTGAATGAAAGTGCGGCATGGCCCCCTTAAACGCGCCAGTAGCGTAATGCGGCCGTCAACGCCAGCACACCGCGGATGAAGGGAGTGGAACAACGGAGTCAAACGAGCGAAGAGACAAGCAGCGAACGTCACCGCCGTCGTCGCCTCTCCCATTACTCGGCGGTATAGGTGCAACAGTGCACTGGTGCCACGGAGTTTCATACTAATATACTTTCTTGAACCCTGGGACAACAACAATGACTCATCTTTAGGGACAAAAATTCATGTGCGTTTTTTGCGAGATTCAGCACTAGACAAAGCTTTGTAATTCTTCCATTGTGTGCATGGCTACGTCTGTACGCGTTTGCGTCGCCATGTACGTTTTCACTCCTTCTTGTTAGGCGCTCTGCGCTTCCTTGGCTCCATTCGCTGTATTTTTTTTTCTTTTACTTAACTTTAATTGGAGTTTGTAATTTCATTGCGCGCCATTTTTTATTTACCTTTTGTTTTCTCTCTATTATTGCTTTCCCGATCTCTCACATTCACTTCACTGCATTGTAATCACCCTCATCAGGCGTAGCAAGCACTGCCGCTAGCGGAGCTGACCTCTCCAGCCCACATTAAAGAGTTCTCTCTCTCTCTCTCTCTATACTAGTATGAAACTCTATGACTGGTGCAACGCGTAGGAGGCAGATCGAAGCTGCATTCGCAAAATAGAGCGCCTAAAGCAGGAAGATAAGCCCTTTACAACGCAAGGCCAAAGCAAAACGCCTTGAGCCCGCTCTACATTGTGCGAATTTACGTGCAAATTCTCAGCTGTGGCGCAGCTTGTTCAGCAAAGCAATCTATTTCCGTTGCTGCCGAAGCTGCGAAAAGGGGTCGCTTTGCCGCCTGCTGCCCATTCGCAGGCAATTTCGCACAATGTAGAGCGGGCTTTAGGCGTTCTACTAAGCATTTATGCTTTCGCATTACAAACCATAATAAATAGTCAGATGTCCGGTGTTTTTTTGATCACTACAGCGCTGGCGTGTAGCCTGGAGGGCACATTTGCTTTATGTGCTCCGTTTATCTTGGTGATTCTTCGCGAATTTTCTACGGAGAGATTTTTTTGGCGCTTCTTTTCGAAAGCATCTTTAGTTTCACGGGATTTTCGGTGATCTTAATGTTGGGGGAAAACTGAGGCAACTCTCTGTCGAATGCAAACACCCTTAAAGGAGCCATGAAGAGAAAATACAACTTCGTTTAATTTGAAAGAACTAGGATTGGGTATCTCGCTCAGCATTACAGCCACAAAAGATGTTTTTTAATTACAGCCACAAAAGTGTTTTTTCGAAAAAAAATTTTGCGCCACAAGTGACGTGTTATGAGAATACGGTTAACTACGGGCCAACAACATGCGCATTCAAGCATGATGCATTCAAGTGATGGAACTAGAAGAGGTCAAATTACAGACGTCCACGTAGAGGCCCCATGTGTACAGACGTCGCGACAGTCATGTGTCGTCGCGACAGGTCATTTAGGCGGCCGCCAATCGCACAAACAAGGTTCCGTGACGTCATATAAAAGTTGCGAGAAATTGGCGAGGGGGTCGCGACTGCTTCACACATTTTCTTTCATATCTCCGTTATTTGTTGGAAGATTGCGATGATATTGGTATCATTGTTATCGGGACTAAGCAGTCTTTTTCATAAACCCAACTTGTATTTTGTCTTCATGGCTCCTTTAAACGAGTTTCATCACCTTTGGTGAGGGCGATGGATAAGTACACTTATCTAAGGTTGCACACAAAAGTTATTTAATTCAATCACAATCTGAAAAAGACATTTGTTGTCAGCAAGAGCGGAAGCTTGGGCGAGTTGGTTATATACCGTGGTGGTGAGAAGTATGAACTAACAACGGGAACACGAGAAGAAAATGAGAACGAAGACGACACGAAGCGTTTCGTGCCGTCCTCATTCTCATTTTCTGCTCTTGTCCCCGTCGTTAGTTCGCGCTTCCCACCACTATACGATTTGTTTCTAGTCTATTGACACTTCCTGGGACGTGCGCGCGCGTAGTTCACAAAGAGAGTAAGATCATCCGTAGCCTTCCCGAACCCTGAAGAAAACTACGTTATCCTTAACTTCTTAAAAATAATTTGAAGGCCAATGAAAGTTAGCGAAACATTTGAAAAAAAAGGTGCGTTTCACTTTGAGCATCTTTGTAGTAATGACGGTGTTTGTCCTTGGGCAAGATAATGTAGAGCCGCACGGGCGGAAACAGGCGGTAATTAGGAAAAGGGTGTCCAGGACGGTCGGACAGGCGACACTAAAATTTGGTGCCCTTCCATTCAGTGAAGATTGACGACCAGGGGCGCTGTATGTGGCTCCCTTGTAAGGGGCGCAGTCCAAGGAGTGCATGGAACAAAACACGGTTGTTCGTAATTTCCGATTCAATATACAGTAATACCTCGTTAACTCGAACTCGCATATCTCGAAAAATCGGCTAAGTCGAAATTTTCCGCGGCACGGAACCATTTCCTATACGTCCCATGTATTTGTTGCCCTTTATTTCGAATATTTTTGGGAAGTAATTTTGGGCCAAACTGACCTAACTCCATCGATTTTTTTTTTAAGGATATCTCGAAATCTTGAAAGAGTGGAACGAAAGTTTTGCCTCCGCGGACCGTTTCCCAAGATTCGAGCGATGCTGCCAAGCCCAAGTCCCTCGATTTCTTTTTCTCGTTTAGCCGCGCCTACCACAAAGCCGATGTTTCCCCCGAACGTGAAGTATGGGCCTAGATGCATATTAACTTCGGCAAGCAACCCTGTGGCACGTCATGTGACCATTGGGAGATGCGCAGAGGTATACAGTGTACTAAAAGATGAGGTGTGTCGTGCAGGGAAAAACCAAATGGAGATCAGCGGCTGGGAAGATCGGCTCATGCAATGCGTCAAGCAGCTAGAGGACTCCTTACTAGGCCCGAGTGCGACCGCTAAAGCAGACCAGCAATACGCAGTTCTTTTCTGCCAAATAGAATTGCAGTGCCACGAAACCCAGCCGGTGAACGCCGTATGTTTTTTTTTTTCTCTTTCAAACCTTCATGAAAAGCAAGCTTGGAAGCTGGTGTTGAAGAGCTGGTAAGTAGTTTTGCCCTTTTTTGCAACGAACTCGATATTTCATGGCAATTCGCGCAACTTTGCTTATCTCGAAAATCCGCTTATCTCGAAATAGTTCCGGATTTTTACTACTTCGAGTTAACGAAGCATTACTGTACTTTATAATTACTTAGATGAATGAAACTTTGATGGACTAGAGTCTTATTGTAGCGGACAAACACGCCGCTGTCTGTTTCCGTCCCTGAGAAGCCCCTGTGCAGCAGTCCGGAATTCCACAGTATTTACAACTTCGCTGTGAAATAATTCCGACATGTACATGACACTCGGTGTAATGTTACAGTCGTCTTAGGGGTTAATTGGAACACAACGTGTTTAGGAATACCTTCTATAAAAAAGGAGTTACAGCCGTTTTCTGCAACCATACTCCTTCCGTAGACAGCCGTGTACTGACAGTAGCCGGGAAATCTGTTGCGTTTGGAATTTCGCTGTGAACCAAGTAATCAAGAGAAGCAAATCAAACTCGGTGTAATGATGGAGTACTCTTAACAGCCAATTTTAGAATAACTTTTTTTTCATGCTAGGTATATTAGATTGAGAGCTACGGAGCAGTCCCTAGGACGTTGGTTTTGCCATCTAATTTCTTGACGCGACTTCCTGCCGACGCGCGCAGTTTTGGTCATTACTAGCCTTAACAGCTCCGCAGTAAAACTTCCATTTTGTCGTGTAATAGAGTTGCGCTATACGTGAAAAGGAAAAATATAACGAGCACTTACTGCAAGCACTGCCGAAACGTTGCGAGATGTTGAGCCAGTATATGTTTCATCTCCCTTCAGCAGCTGCATGCGATACAAGCGGTCGAATTCGTTAAAAGCGTGTTTTTTTATGATACCTAAGAACGAACTGGTGCATCGAATTCAAGTAGCCAACAGGGGGCAAGTCAGAAGTCATGTGCGGTGGAAGTTTGTGACTTGTAAGCTAATTAGGCTCTCTAGATACTAGTAATTACGCTTCCCAGCCATTTTAGAGGCGTCATACTATGCACGTACAAAGATACCCAGCTGTCCCGAAAGACTTAAATGTGGCAGGGGTCCAATGCAAGTTGCAGGGATTCCCAAGGACGTGTGGTTTGGGATATCCACCAAGTGTTTGCAGGCTGGTGGTGCCTCGAAGTTCGGGGGTTAATGACGGGTTTTCGAAGACGGGTTTTCGAAGAATGGGAAGGTACGCGGTCGAAAGCGTCATAATTATGCTGTCTCGTGAACGTACCAAATGATGAGACGAGTTCAAATTTGCAGGCAACAGGGGACATGCCCTCAGATTTTACATGATGACAAAGTTTTAAGCTTACAGAAAAATTAAGAGTTTTCGGCGAGAAAACAATATGCAGACATCTATATAATTGCTTATTACTGCGGAAGATACTCTAACGCCGCTTGCCTTCATTTTGAGCTTTTTAAAAGCCAGATTGGGGAATGAGAAGCCGAATACGTTGGTTTTTTGTATTGTTACTGCGTTCTCTTTGGTTTGTTTTCGGCAGTGATGTAGATTTACACTAATATGCGATGAAATGCTTTATTTAATTTTGCCATTTCTGTTATTTTCTGCAGATGCAAGGCACAATTGTGCATTTTACGATTGTGTTATTCGTGTTTTGCTTTTTTTTCTTGATATTTTATTTTCCCCCGCGTTGAGGGGGGGGGGATTAGATATATAAAGTTTAAGTGCAGAGCACTTTAGTCGCTCGCCTTGTCGTCGTAGCTTGCTCTCTGGACCCAAGTAGAGCAACAGGGCGTTCCGTTGTAGCGCTGTCGTCGCGGCGTACCCCAGAGGCTTGAAAAAGCAAGCGGTTTATATAACCATAAGCGTTCGAAAATCGTGAACCGCTGGCGCTTGTCCTACATCACCCTGTTGTTTAGCGTCAAAAAAAAAAAAAAAAACTATGGCAGCGCCGGGTACATTTGAGGCAAAAGGTTGGTTTATACGTAAGCGCGGCAGCGACCGGCGTTCATTTAGTTAGGAACGCTAGTTGGGTTGGTTTTTACGACAGTAACCAAGAAAGCGGCCGCCCGAAAAAGAAAATCACGCGTTCGAAATTACGCAGAAAGGCTCCACGCGCAAGAAGAAAATGGCGCGTTCGAAATGCCCCAGAAAGGCTCCAGCCATGCAAGAAAAAAAATTTCACGTTTGGAATGACGAAGAAAGGCTCCAGCCGCGCAAGAAAAAAAATACGCGTTCGAAATGACGCAAACAGCTCCAGCAAACGAAATTAAAACAAGCACAAGAAGAAGAGAATTCCCGCTGGCGCATTTTGAGGCAGAGGGCGCGCTAACACTGCGAAGGCGGGAAATTTGAATTGCATGGGGTGGTAGCAGTGAGCGAATAACGGCGGTAAAGCCCATTATGGCGAATCACTGCTCTGCACATCCGACAGCTTTCACGGTCAGTGGATCGGCTTTAATTTTAGATTTGGCCAGCTTTTCTTTACAGTTTTTTTCAAAATTCCCTTCGACCAAGTGACTGCATTCACGCCGTTATTGCCATCAAACGTGTTAACTTCGTCAATTACACCGTTCTCTGCAAGTGCAGGGCATTAAAATGTTAGCGCTGGAGGGGCGGGGTACTCGCCAGAGAATGCTTGCGCATTATTAATAACTACAAGATCTCGATCTAATGAAAGGCGTTATCACTACGAGTATGGGGTTTGCCTACGGTGCTTCCAAAAACCACATGTACCAAACAGTTCGAACCGCCAGAGACTTTGGCGGATGGAAAGTAAAAGAAAAGGAAAGTATTTTGCACGCTGTTTAAACGATCGGTGTCCTCGAAGGCGTAACAGTTGTCTCAGTTTAACATTGGATTGCATAGAAGGAATCAGGGGGCCGCGGCGGCCGCTTTTCTGATGGAGGCGAAAGGCAAAAACTCCCGTGTGTTCGAGATTTCGGCGCACGATAAAGATCGCCAGGTGGTCATAATAAAACCGGAGCCCTCCACAACGGTGCGCCTCATCGCCTGTGAGGCGTCGGCGCGTTAAACCCCACAGTCAATCATGGAGTATCCAAAGATGAGGGGGAGGGAAGGAGGGAAATGAAGGACGTCGGCTTCATCGGCACCGGAGGAAAGAGTTGAGAGCTAAAGCCCCATCACACTGCTCTTGTGTTTCTAACTAACCAACAAACCAACCAACCAACCAACCAACGAAATAAATAAATAAATAAATAAATAAATAAATAACTACCATAACATAAATAACTACCACTAACTAAATAACTGAAATTCTATAACTGGAACCCCCAGGTGCCCCCCTACCCACCCACCCACCTACCCAATTGCCCGTTGCAACCAACCAGGAGACCACCAACAACAATTTTCGCAAATAAATAAAAAAATAAAAATAAATAATAATAATAAATAAATAAATAAATAAATAAAAGCAGAGTGGACGCGAGGGATGGGGCTTATATGAGCGCGAAAGAAGCCTAAAAGCAGCCACTTAGTCGCTGCGATAAACTCGCTGCCAGCTTGGCGGTGTTTACATCCGCAAATAGCAACAGCCAGTGACTCCGAACGCGGCGACCTTTAAAAGCGTTGTTTTCCAAGCACCCTCTCGGCTCACTTGGAAAGCGTATCTTGCCCGCCCTAGCCGCAGGGCCGGTTCTGCCGCGCAGTAGGATATGTGCGCCGTGGTGGCGACCATGTCGTGGTGTTAACGGCCCTACACTTCTCATTGTAGCGCGAGAAAAAGGAGCGGTATTTCGGCGAAATTTTCGCGCCGCCTTGTCAAAAGAGTGAGTGACAGAGGATCGGACAATGACAGAGCGCAAACAGCACCAGGTAAGAGCTGCTTTCGCAGTGCTGGACACGTGGCCGCGGAGGCAACAAGAGCCTGTCTGTGCCTTGACGAGTCTTGCGACTCCCACAACCGCTTGTATACGTCGCGGATTCGAGTTTGCAGACAATGTGGATGAGAAAAGAGGAAGGATTGTGGATAATGGTACGAATTGCCGCTGCTGGTGGAGGAGGAGGAGGAGGAATAAACTTTATTTATGCGAGCCTTAGGTGATGCTGTCTGGGCACCCGCCTGGTGGGGGGTTTCCTCTAGTCCGGGATACCCTGGCTTGGGCCACAAAAAGAGTGATAGGCAGCAAGTGCCTCTGCAAAAGCTATCAGACGTGACAAACTGAGACGGTTAGAACACAAAGTACGATTGGCACGGTGTGCGAATTATGTGCGAGAAGCTCCACGTTGCGGTTTTCCGAAGCCGGGCTAAAGTATTGGTAGGGAGAGGAATTAGATGTTAAAGCATTGTTAAAGGTCCAGAAATAGTTCTTGAATTAATTTTTGTTGGGGATATGTGCGTGTACTAAAGCTACTTGGGAAAAACATTTGACACTGTTACAGTGATGGCCGTCCTTGGTATGAATTTATGTTTTCTGAGCCTGCTACACTTCTAGAAGTCCCATAGGCTGTGCATCGATGTCGGTTGCCTTTTACTCTGTCCTTAATGGGACACTGAAGTGAATTTGCCAAGCTCATGTTTTTGCTTGCACGGTATTTGTTTTATAAAGCGGAAAGAATAAAAAAGGGCCCATCTCCCCGCGAGGGGGACTCGAGTAAATGCGTCGCATAGGGGGGGGTGTATTGCGTTAACGTTTAGTGTTTGGGGAGTTGGTGGTAGTGAAATAAGCTTCTTGACGTAGTTTGAATGACACTTCGTTCATCTGTGTCGGCTTTGTGGCGCAGTGGGTAGAGCACCATGTACCTTGCGTTCCGCCCGCAGGGTCGTGGGATCGAAACCAGGCGCCGGTAGTGTTTGTTGAGAGAGAGGAGGGTAGCGTGATGCGGGAGAGGAGGAGCGGGGAGAGGGCGCAAGCGAGCCGGAACGGGTGAGAATAAAGAAATGCTCTGCATTTAAAACTAACATGCACGGCCCGCGCCTGCTGCACCGACTAACATCAGTGACGTCAGTAAAAGGTGCCACGTTAATTGGACGATATCCAAGATTTGCGTTCAAACAAGTTTTGGTTTCGGTTCTGGGAAACGGCATGCTTCGAATCCGAGGCTATCGTTGGATGGGCAATCTCGATATCTGAGTAATCGGCATACCGCACTTTTGCCCGTTTGTCGGCTGCAAAATGCATCACATAAGCCTACCAGGACGGCTTGGAGTCGTAGCAATCACTGGCCGAGGACTACGCAGTGGATGAACGTCCTCCGCGTCACCACAGACGCTCGAATGCGAAGCGCCTTTCCCCCATCTTTGGAGCTTGCCTGACTCATGCCTGTATCGTAAAAAGCGTGTTCGCACCAGGCCAAGGGTCTGCTGATTCTGGCCTGTGCCCACTGCCCGCAAGTAGTCGGTGCTTATGGCAACAGCACGACAACGAGAACTCGCTAGCGTGTCAGTGTCACTCGCGTGCGTTCTCCGAACTCGCTCGTGGAGCAGTGAACGTTCATTGTGTTCTGCGCAGCAAAATGGTGAATTAGCAGTATTAACGCGGGTGAAACAGTTACGGCTTTCAAAATCGGTCAAAAGAAAAAAAAATCACATAAAAACAAAAACAAAAGCACGCACTCTCGGGATTCCAACTTGCGTCTTGCAAAACATACCTAGCGCTCCAGACCACTCGGCTACGAGCGAACAGGGTCCAAAAAAATTAAAACGGGCGCAATGGACGAGGACACAGAAACACAGTAGACGAATGGACGAGCACAGACACGATGGAAGACACAAACACAGTAGACGAATGGACGAGGACACAGAAACACAGTAGACGAATGGACGAGGACACAGAAACACAGTAGACGAATGGACGAGGACACAGAAACACAGTAGACGAATGGACGAGGACACAGAAACACAGTAGACGAATGGACGAGGACACAGAAACACAGTAGACGAATGGACGAGGACACAGAAACAGTAGACGCTCGTCCCGTCTACTGTGTTTCTGTGTCCTCGTCCATTGCGCTCGTTTTAATTTTTTTGAAGCCATGAACCAACACGCCCAACAAAGCATTTTATTGAGCGAACAGGGATAGCAGAGGAAATATGAAGTATATAATGTACAGCCAGTTTACATTTTTATTTAGTTTTAGCATTTCAAGCAGTTTAGATGACTCATTCCTCACACGATATCTTATGTCTAGCGACTGCATTTCTTCGGCGGAAAAACGTACGCAGATGTGTGGTCGCTGCTGACCCCTGTGCTTGTTCACTCAGTGCAAGAAAGTGATTCTTCTATTCTCGTTTTACGCTGTACAGTAAAAGTTTCTTCAGTACGTATATTGACCTCTCTTACTCTTCTCCAGCCTTCAATTGGTCTTAAATTTCTTATTAGCGTAGCGGTCAGCGAAGCATCGCATGCGCGCTTGTGCAGCGCTTCTGTGGAGTGACCTGGTCTTGGAGCTTGATACAGTGTACAAACTAACAAACTGAAGAAAGGCACATTCTTTCATTCACAAACATGTCGTGGCTTAGGTTCAACTGAGCGAACGCATTGCGACGACCCGTCAGCGGCCGGCGGACTAAACGCTGGGCCGACTGACTCGGTCGTAGGGTCGGCGAGCCGTGCAGTAGCGGAGTCAAGCCAAGCCTCCTTTTTGTGATGTCACATGAAACGCCTCAGAAAATATGGGCTAGGATGAAGAGAGGAGGACAGCATTTTCAAATGATTTTTAGGTGTATAAATTCGCATAAACGCAGCAAGACTTGTGGAAGCATGCCCTACAGACTCCAGGCTACAATGTGCGCTCGTAATCCCGCACTGTTTACAAATAACTTCAGTGTACATATAAGTATGTTCGAAATGCGTCACAGGTTTGGGTGAAATTACAAATGCGTGCTCTCGGCGTCTTTGGAGCATCAAACGAGTCGCAGTGTACACCCGCCCAATTTTTTACCAATATCACGGGAGCGTCGACCGTTCGGTCGACCAGCGCAGCGGGATGGAGTGATACGGCAAACGCGGCGTGAGTAGCCGCATGTCCACTAAGCAAAGGCCGCTGCTGTCGTCGTCTGCTAGGCTGTTCCAAGAGCAAGATTTTTGTTAGCTTATCACAGGACCGCCCCCGATTTTTGTTATTCGCTTATCTTTTTCATACTCGAAATTTTATGGCGAGGCGTTCGCTTTAATCACAATGTGCGTCCGTTGGCGATCGGCGTCCGCAGCCAGCCAGCACGTGCGCCCCCGCATGCGCGTGCTCAACAACAGGTGGGGCGCGCATGCGCGTGCTACTGAAAGAGGCGTTGCAGCAGCAGGTGCTACCTCCCTCTACTGTGCGCGCTACGAATATAAAGCGGGTATCGGCGCGGCTCACTCCATTCTACTCCTGCGCTCTGTTCTGCTTAAAGAAAAGAAAGAAAAGAATACAATAAAGATCCAACCGATTGCCCCGCAGAGAGGGTGGGGTGCAAACGATGGCAATAAATAACACGTTACGTACTTACGTCTCTCGTCTCTCTCTCTCTCTCTCCCTCTCTCTCTCTCTCTCTCTACCCACCCTCTCTCACCCCTCCGTTCTCTCTCCCTCTCTCTCTCGTCTCCCTCCCTCTCGTCGGAGGTTTTTTTGTGCTCACCCCTCTGCCACCCCTCCCCCTCTTCCTTTCTCTCGCCGCCCGCGCGAGACGCCCATCCGCCGCTACCCCCTCTCCTCTCCGAACGACAGGACTCTCCCACGCCACGGAGGTTTTTTATTTAGATTTGCTTGGATTGGATTGAATAGAATTTGGATTGGATTGGATTGGCATTTACTCGTGTCCCTCGCGCTGGGCTAGGCTTGGACCTTGGATTCGGTTGGATGTGATTGGTATTGGATTGGATTAAAGTGGATTGTGTTGGATTGTGTTGCGTCATAGCCGCGGCACAAGGTGCGTCATAGCCGCGGCAAGACAGAAGACCTGCTCCGCTATGCCGGCGCATGTGCGAAATCTCCTCTCCTTACGCGCGATAGCGCGCTGCGTTCCCTCTCAACTCGACCGCGGACAACGCGACGAAGCCTGCGTGCTCTCTCTCCGAGGAGGGGGGGCGGCTTCGCGGCGCCTTTCCACGCCGCAGTACGCCAAGTTTCTCCTTTTCTCCGCACGCGGAGGGGTCATCGACTGTGCACAAAAAAGCAGGCATGGTGCTTACGCTCGCAAGTGCGCGCTATAAAACGCTGGTAAGGCGTTTTTGAAGCCGTTTGTATGCGTTTGCATCTACACATTGGGTTCCCTGTGCGAGGGGAGGTGGGAGTTTTTTATTTAAGCCAGGCACGTTGCGCCAACTGAAAACGCCAGCATTATCAGCGTTGCCGACGGAAGGTAATCTTTTCAGGTTCGGCAACGCTGCATTACTGTTTTCTAAGACCAGGCACGTTGCGCCAACTGAAAACAGTTATCAGCGTTGCCGAACGCAAGGTTCGTTCGGCAACGCTGATTACTGTTTTCTGTTGGCGCCACGAAACTGGTCTTGAAGAAAGATTTCGAGTATGGCTAGGCAGTGTCATAAGCGAATAACAAAAATCGGGGGCGGTCCTCTGCTCTTGGAACAGCCTAGCAGACGACGGCAGCAGCGGCCTTTGCTTAGTGCGCATGCGGCCACTCTCGCCGAGTTTGCCGTATCACTCCATCACGCGGCGCTGATCGACCGAACGGTCGATGCTCCCGTGATATTGGTAAAAATTGGGCGGGTGTACGTTGCAGTGCACGCAGTGTACGAGTCGCTGTATGTTTTGCAAGCCGCAAGTTTGAATCCCGGAGAGTGCGTCCTTCTATTTTTGTTTTTATGTGATTTTTCGTTGTTGGCCGATGTTTTTATACTGCATTCACGATTTTTGCGCTGTAAAGTGTCTTGAAGGGGCCCAAAGTACAGAAAATTTAAATGGAGGGTGTGGAGGCATGTTATGCGTCACATGCGTGCGGGGAATGTGTACAGAGGAGTGAATTACGGGTTTTAAGGACTGCTTTCTTTTTTAAGGCACAGGTCGGGAACTTTTCAGTGGCATCGCTAAGGGGGGTGGGGGGGGGGGGGGGGCTGGGTTTCGGGTATCAACCCCTGGGTAAAGAGGGGGGGTGCCACTTGTGCCCCTACACTGTGTAATGCGGACGTCTTAAACTGGAAGACGACTATAACGAAACCACAGCTTTGGCCTGTTCAAATTACGCCCCCACCAGTCTATTCAAGTTTGTTTCCTGGTGCAACGGAAGAAAGCGAGTAGAATTTCGGCATCCAGGAATAATCGCGGTAGTCGACTGAGCGCTGGTCCAGTCTACTGTGTTTCTCTGTGCCGGTCCTTTGCGCTCTTTTTAATTTTTTTTGAGTCAAGAATGGGCGCGGCTTGAGGAGTTAATTGGCTGCAGGGTTAGCGGAAGCAAACAAGGAACGATTTCTGGAGAGGGGGTGCCGTCGGCATGAGTCTGCGACGCTCGGAGGGGTGTAGCGAAGGAGCTTGTTTCTCAATGGGACGACAAGGCGCTTACAAAGCCCCTTCATCACGTCCAGGACCACTGTTGGGGCGGCGGACGAGAGCTGTGCAGTTCGGGGGGAGGGGAGGGGTGAAGGGGGAGGCATCAGGGCCAACGACACTCTGGTCATGTGTCCTCGGCGGCTTTCCACGTGGCTTTTTTTACGCACATGAGATGTTGTGTACGGGCTCATGGTGAATGTTTAGCATCTTCTGGAGTCTTCGCGGTGACGCAGTCGGAGACCGTGTACACCGGTCCGCTTGTCATATTTTCAGAAGGAAACCAAGGTGAAAATGACTTGAAAAAAGATATGGGGAAGATTTAATCTTGAGGAAGCGGGGACTGAGAATTAAAACGAAATGAATAAACATGCAATGAAGGTTAAGCCTGTGTTGGGAGGAGGGGCGCAAGGGGAAGATGGGGGGGGGGAGCTCAGGTGTCCAACAATGGGCGAGAGGAATGGGTCGTCGCGATTGTCCTTGGTTGCACCAGATTCCTTCAGTGCTTGCACTAACCAACCAATTCCCGATCCAAGCAACCGCGAAGGATCGGAAATCGGGTGTTGATAGCTCATATTTTTTTGTCGTTGACTTTCGTGCATCGTGCCCAGCGACTCAGCCAGCACATGGCGATTGCACGAAGATGGCGATATATGGAAGGGGCGTATTCCATGCGGCCCCGTGTAATTAAACTAAGAAAGGACGAGTGGCGTGTCGAAAAAATTATGCAAGAAATGGAACAGTTACGTAGGCATTTATTTTATTTACCGAACTGTTAATCTGTAAATCTACGTTTTTTTTTTGTTTCATTCTCCTGTAAGTGTAAGTTAAAAGCGATATAAATGAGTATTTGCGTCGCGCACGTAAATAAAGCGGATAGCCTTGTGTTCATTTTCTTTCTATTTTATCATGGTTTTCGTGTGGGCGTCCCATGGAGTTCTAACTAAAAAAAGATTTGAAGCTGATGACCTAATTATTTTGCTTTGGTAGAGGATCTTTTAAGGTGGAGTATGAGTGAAAAAAAAAGGACAGGGCAACAAAATTAACTGCATAACAAAAAGCAAACACCTGGGGGCCTGCCGCCTGTGCGGGCCTCACGCCTGCCTCGTCGACTGCGCTCGGCCATCCTGCGCCTCCGCGTGGGGGGCGCGTGGACGGCGGAGCGAAAGCACCGACTGGGGCGGATGGCCAGCCCCGCCTGCACTCACTGCCGAGCGCCCGTGCAGCCCCTGCCGCACGTACTGTACGAGTGCCCAAATATTGCGGCAGGGCGGGCAGAGCTGCTGGTCGTGCTTCAAGGAGTGCGGCCTAGAGCTGTGCACGGGCCAAAAATTTGGGCCCGAGCCCAGCCCGGGCCCGGTGCTTATCGCAGTAGGCCCGGCCCGACCCGATGAAGAAGGCCGACGGGCCGGCCCGGCCCGGCTGCGTGTTTCCAACTCAAATACCGTAGGGGCCCGCGCCTGATTGGGGCACGTTTGGAAGTGAAAACTACCTAAAGGCGGTAAAATGCATCTTAAGTGAAATGATAACCGGCAAAACCAACATTAAACGGGCAAAACAACCCCAATTAAACATAACAGTCATGCACATATCCCTACCGCAGCTGTCCTTCGCTCAGCTACATACGAAAGAATTGAAACCGACATAAAGGTTACCGAACCGCCCAACCTAAAAAAAAGATGAACCAAAAACCCTCCAACCACGGACAAATTCATGGTCATATTGAAAAATATTCAAGAAAAGTAGCCGAAACCACAATGGCCCAAACCACTGAAAAGTAAAAAAAAAAGGAACTGGAGCTCACCTAACAGGAACAAAACCACCCGGCATTTTGTGTAGAATTTCATAATGTTCCATAAATGAATTAAAACAAGCAATTAAAAATAGAATGGCACCTTGGGCATTTGAACCTGATTCTTGCGATTGCTATACAGAAATGGAACCTGTATGCCAGGGGACCAGCCGGTTCGTGTTTGTTTAAACAGGGTGTGTACTTGCTTTGTTGTTTCGTCAGTATACGTTTCCTTTTCTCAAGAGTATATAGGGCTGTCGGACTCGGTCCCTTCTTTTTATCGAGACGCAAAGTACACGCGTGCATTTATGCACATTTTATCGTTGCCGCATCACTACGTTCTATACCGACTCATATCGCTTATCTATAACGTTTCAATCATATTAACTGTTCCTGTTTAGGCGGCTGTTGGCGACATTAACACCCACCCTAATCCCCTTTTGCGCTTTTCCTTTCGTCTTCGTCTGCCGGCCACGACGCCAGAGGGTACAGGCCACCTCGTACCACCAGCTACGCTCGCCACGATGTTTTCCCGCCGAAACAAAGAGCAAAACTAAAGTTGAATTATCACCTCAGTCTTTGACAGCTTCGCTTTTGTTGGCTCAGAGAAGGAAACGCAACTCTGAATAGGGCACTGCTACAGAAAACAGATGGAGACGCAGGTTTCTCTGGCAGTGTTTGAAGTTCAAAGTGTTCCATCTTGAAAATTTGTTTTTGCCCGAACTTAGAGGTGGAAACTAGTCCCGCTGAATTGTCATTCGTTGTACTTGCCTAGGCGGTGTGTCGCTGAGCCGCATGTGTTGCTCAGTTCTTCCCAAGACATGCAGTTGCAGATCTCTCACACTTACCGGCTTGCCATACGCCCACATGTGCCTCAGGGCCTAACGATAAGTCCCGTGGAATCTAAAAAGAAACCTGACCCGTGCTTTTACCGTGTCAGCAACATGTAGTTTCTGTGATATCATAGAAAACCTAAGTATTTCTTCACTGTGCCGGGCCAGCCCGGGCCGTCAGGACGGCCCGGCCCGTCCGAAGCATTTACATTTCGGCCCGAGTCCGGCCCGGGCACGGGCGATAAGTAAGTCGGGTGGCCCGAGCCTGGCCCATGGGCCGGGCCGGGCCCGGGCTTTTGAGTAAGCTCGAGCCCGTGCACACCTCTAGTGCGGCCACTTGAGGAGCTGCTTGGCCCCCCTGGCAGTGCTCGGGAGCGGGACCAAGTGCTCGAGGCCCTGGGTACATACCTGGGGGCCTCGGAGCTGCACAGTGCACTCCACTACAACTCCGCCTAACTGCCCAGATTGTAGTGGAGTGCTTCTGCTTCTCTACTTGTGTGTGCGTGTGTGTGTGTTTCCCCTTTTACATGGTGTTAAACATTGTCCTCTGTAGTTTCACGTATTGTCTATATCTGTAGTGTTTCTCTGCAATGCCAATTTCCTCAATGTTTAACTCTTTTTTTCGTTTCTTCTTCTTTTGTGTTTCATATTTATCCTTGTGAACTTACCCAGTGGGTTATATATATTATAATGTCAACCTTCTCCCCTATCCTCTTATTTCTATGTATTCTTTCCTTCCTATCCCCACCTACACCACCAGGCGTTCCGGTGTCCGCCCCCAGTCGAGAAAATTTACGTCTGTTGGTGGATCTTCCCTTTCCAATGAACAATACATACATACATACATACATACATACATACATACATACATACATACATACATACATACATACATACATACATACATACATACATACGTCACCCACTTTCTATCATTAGGCATTCGATCGGCTGAGTGCTCCCATCCCAGAAGGTGGTCAGGGGACCACACGATACTTGAGGAGGGCAAGAGGGGCAGTTTCTGTGCTAGTGAAAGCGTTCTGCTGAGTGCTTTGCGAACATTACTAGAAAAAAAGATGTCAGAGACTGTGCGACAAAGGACAGAACGTCCGGTGTCATATTCAAGATTTTTGAGCTGAGTTCCCCTCCCCATGCATTGCGGAGAGGAAAAATCTACTGGAACGAGTCAGGCAGCGCAACAATGACGTCCGGCTTCAGAACCAGTCCGCCCAGTACTGTGAAACATCTGACCGCAAAACAGACTTTGGTGAAACGTTCCCGAAGCGTGACCAACTGGAGAAAAAGATGCAAAGAACATAAATCCTTCCCTCCGAACCCTCCCACTTGTGTACACGCGGGCACCGCGCTCCACAGCGAGGTGCTTTGTGAGTGACCGGCGCTACAACGTGACCCAGTAACCCCTGAAGAGGGAATCGAGCTGGTTCCCAAACGTCTTGTTCTTGGTTATTGCTTTTGGTTGGAGAAGGCGATATGATTTCCTCAGCTACTTGGAAAAGGTTGATTCATCTAGGAGTCGTCTTGAGCTAGTCGGCTGCACAACGGCATAAATGAAATCGTTGCGAGAAACGGTTGTGAGCCAGTGTGTGGCGCCGATGCACTCAGGCCCGTACGAATTTGATATTTTACTCAAGAGTTCCTTCTTTATCGCTTCGTAACCTCCTTCGATTCGGATTTTGCTCCATTGGTTGGTGGCTGCTTCACTGGTAAGCCCGAACCTCACATTTTATACTGTGTTCATTTTCCCAAGACGCCAATGTCAATTAACGTATTTGTATGTGTGATGGAATATTTTATCAACGTACGAAAGGAAACGACGACATCGTCGCCGACAAACATCCACACGACCAGCCCGGCACTGGTCGCGTAGATGACTCGTGTCGTCCAGTCGTCTCTTTCCCCGCTAATCCCCTTTCTATCTGCTTCCATTCTCAGTAACCAAATAGCCATTGAAATAACGAGACCCGAAAATGTATCTATTTCAAACGTACTGAAATGCTCACCTAGAGAAATTTCCAGCATGCAGTTGCTGCCACAGAGGCTGCCTTTAGTGACAAACCGGTAGGCGCAGGCGGTTTTTCCGAATTTCTGGGACGATTATTTTCTCTCACATTTTATACCACTTTTACTGCACAATATTTAGAAATAACCATTTTTTTGCCAGTCCGACTTTTGCTTATTTGCTGGGACAACGTCTATTTGTCCCCCAGCCTTCTTTCACCAGGCTCCGCTTGTGGTCCTTCAAGCTTCATTTCTTAAAGGTGTGTTCGTCGACACACGATTTGTCTTGCATTTGTTGCCTTTAAAAAGCGCTGTCATTGCTGGCCACCCTCCTCCAGGCCCGCGTGACGTCTGCACGATTTAGTCGGAACAGCGGGCTGCAAAGCTTTCCGAACGCCTCTGGCGACCACCCTATAGTGTCGTTTTATGACGAGGCCTGAGACTCTATCACACCCCCAGTGCTCTTGCAAGCATCCATTCCGCATACCCCAGTAAGACGTGGTACTCTCACGCTGCCGCATATCGGCCTTCACTTTTACCCTACCCCACTTTAGTTTGGCGCATTACACCCTGTGCTGTCGCAAGTAGCTCTTGGCCACTTCTTTCTCTGCAGCTAACGGTGTTTTCGTGCTCACGAGCGACACACTACGGTGCTCTTTACAGTTAGAATTTTTATCCATGCCTAATTTACTGAAAGGTCGGTGTTGTGTATTCGAGATCTGGACCCGAGTCGGCGTCTGGGGTTCTTTAAACCAAGCTCGTGTAGCTATTATGGTTTAGTTTGCCTTGTTATATAGGCAAACTAAACAATAATAGCTACCAGGCTATATAACACGCCTATAGCTATAACACACGGCTTCTTATCTTGCTGCTTACTTTCCTGGTATATTGCCCGACCTTCATGAATAACTACACATCAATTATCCTGTGGCTTCATTTTGCGTCGCATGTTGCATATTATGCATGCTTGCATTGACATTTCGAAGCCCACGCATTCAGTATCTGTGAAAAGTTTTTGTACATTGGTATCTAAATGAAAGATACAAAATTTGTCGAGGCCAATCGCTCCTGTCGCGCGACGAGAGCGATGCCGAACGACAAGAGCGACTGAAATCGCTTGTGGTAGCTCCCGTCGCAAGCGTGAACCAGCCTTAATATGGTAACAATGAAATTCATTAATATTATTATTAATAACAATAACTCAAGTTTTATTATTAATAATTGTTTTGTATTTGTGAGAGGGTGACAAATTTTCTGGGCCCCGGGTGCAAGTTTCCCCAGCAACGCCACTGGAACTTTTGACTAGTTTAGTTTTCGAATATGGCGTGCGTAGGCGTCGTGCAGGTGCGGCGGGGCGTCTATGCGCAGCAGCGCGTCGAGGGGTTTCTGTCATTTTTTCTTTTTTGCTGGCATCTGCGCTCCGCAATAACTTAGCGCCCCGGCACTTGCTGCATGCCCTAATCTGGGTGGCTTTGGCGGAGCGAGCTAGCATTTCAAGGACCGGTATTCACAAAGTTTGGATTTTGTCCTGGATAATTAGGAACCCGCGTCTATTTGCCAGATGAGGTGACGGAGAAAGGTTCACCATTCGTTTTTCGACGCTAAGTGGAGCCCGTGGAGAAACAGGAACACCTCGAAGTTTCTTGCTTCCAAAAATGACATGTAAGCAACAATTTTTCGGAAATTCCCTCGCTCATACAGTAAATGCTGGCTGCATGTACTAGTAATAATTAACGCGTATATACTTATGCTTTCGTGGAAGCCTAATTTAAATGAGACCTAGAATTTGTATCAGTTCATCACATCTAGTCGATGGTCACAAGCGGTTGGTAGAGAAAACAACTGACTCCTGTCTAATAAATAACCACAATCCTGTCACGTTTTTGTGGGTCCCCTTTCCTCGTTTTAAAGCAAAGCTTTCCAGCTCTACCAGCCAACAGTTATTTCGCGGCATGCGGGACAAAAACTCCCGATTCGGCAAAGGCGGCCCCGCGGGGGAAGAGGGGGGGGGGGGCAGAGGGTTCACTCACGGAGCACACTGTAGATGGCGCGGCGTTCGGGATGCCACCCCCGCGAATCAAAGGTAACGGCTGGAAAATTGTCTCGTTTGACTCTTTGTAGAGCCACGTGTGTGAATTAAAGTGACCTCGCATAGGCAATTGCTGTGGGTGTCGTTTAAACCTTTGCTTTCCAACCACCTTCACAGCGTGGATTGGAGCCAATTTGTTTAGTGGGCGGACACCGATTACAGTGGCGACACGTCATGGACCAGCAGGGGCCTCGATTGAAGTAAACTACCGCTGGTAACGTCCTCCTCCAATATCATTGTTTGCTTGCAAGCAATGTGGCATTAGGCCTGTTAGACAAGCAACGTAAGAAAAGCCGTGAGGCTGCGATTTCTATACCGTATATAAGAAACAAGAAAAAAGAAAAAAGAAACAGAATTACCGTTGTTGCATTGCTCTGGGTGATATTAGAACATATAAACAATATAAAAGAAACACTTCGACATACGTACAAGCACCCTAACATGCATGTTGCGTTCATTTCAATATTGCAAAATACATACCAAACACATTGACGCGCTAGAGGCGATTCCAAAGTACCAGCTGCCGCAGCCGCCACTCGGTCATGTTTTTCGCCGCTGGCATCGTGAAAAATGGGCGAGCGGCAGCTGCAAGGCCGGCCATTGCGACGGCGCGCCGACCAACCGAAAAAATAAAATGACGGCACGAGTACGAGCAATGTCACGCAACCCCTCGCTCTCCATTCCAGTAGTTGGCATGACGATCAATGCAGCATTTCCTCGAATGCCCCAAACTGCCAGGGGGAGATTTGTCGCTGCTGTCTGAATTATGTTGGAGGAACCGTGATGAATGCGACGAAGGCCCCACAACGCTTAAGGTACATAAAAATAAAAATTATGGTTTGTCTCTCTCTCTTCCATCATCCAGCCGCCTGGGCAAAGTGAAAGACTCTTTCAAAAAAAAGTACACGTAGGCAAGGCCATTGAAAACTCGTGGCAAGGTTCATACATGTCGGCATTTTTCACCGCAAAAGAAACCTCCGGCATAATAAAGGCAAATGATAGAGGCTAAAAGCAAAAACGCCCGTGTGTACGAGATTTCGGCGCACGTTAAAGATCCCCAGGTGGTCAAAATTAATCCGGAGCCCTCCACTACGGCGCGCCTCATCGCCTGCGTTGCGTCGGCGCGTTAAACCCCACAATCAATCAATGAAATATTAGAGGCAAAATAAAGTACATAAGCAAGAGTACCAACGTTCACTGGAGTGGTTTACAGTAGAAATTAACCAATAGGTGTTCAGAACGGTGTCAAAGAGACGCGAGACAAAGCGAACAATAAAAAAAAACAATTTCGGATTGTGGCGCTCCAAACCAACAAAAGATAAAGAATAAAAAATGGCTGCGTATCTGCTCCTTTCGTTGCAAATATCGACGAAAGGTGACAGTCGACCGGAGCCCCTGCCAAGTAAATGCTTCCCTTCTCTTTCCCCCTCACCTCACATGCGGTTCCTCTCCGGTCTCGTTCCTTCCAAGATAACACGCTAACGGTTCGCCCAAGACAATTTAAATTTACAGCGTTCTTCTGCTCCCAGTCGGGTGTCTCGATGCCAGCGCTGCCGTACGTTGGAGACGCGCGTGAAAAGAGGCTCCCTACTACAACGTTTGTAGACCCACGTTGCCCTATACTCCACGAGCGTTTCAAGCGAAACGTGGAACCTCTTTACTGGAACCTTTTGTTGCTGTTGCCGTTTGATTTTTTGAATGCCGCCAGGAGCGCGGGCAGCAACAGGCGACGGTTTTCTGCGGTTGACGTAGTATTGCGTTTGCTATAGCTAAAGCCAAGCATCTTTAATTTTTTTAATAAAAGAATACTGCCAATATTACTTATGTATTGATTTTCTGCCTCATATTTGCGTAATGTCCTGTTCTTGTTCAATAATGATGACAAGTATGAACACTGACACCGGACTTGACGTTTAGATTTGGTGTTGTGCTGTGTTTTTTGGCCCATTCTTTATTTGGCTGTGGGTATATAAGAATATTGCGGAGCTTCTGTTCTGTTTCACTTTGGCCGGGTGGCTGAATCCAGTCACAGACAGGCAGGCAGACAGACAGACAGACAGACAGACGACCAAAATTTAAGCGTGTAAGTAGCCCAAGAAAGACTATCGCTCTGGCCAACTCATGACGGCCGAGTAGTTGGAACGCGGGGAAGACAACTTCATTTAACAAACATCCATTGCATTCATCACAGGGATAGCGAAATGGAAAATAAGGCGCCGAGGGGTGGAAAACGGGGAGGGATGAGAGGGCGTTACTAGGGAGGCAGAGGGCTACTGCCTTTCGGCAGAGTTGCACCGATGCAAGCAGATACGCGGGCAATTCTTTGAAAAAATTACACATTCGTGCAGTCGAGAGCGTGCAGGCATGTTGTACAAAGCGAGAAGGCTGTTCACGCATGTGTCGTTGTGAAAACTGTACCATTCCTTTCTGAAGAAAGTTGAGAGAAAAGCGAAAGCTTTCTAACACCACAACTGCGCCAAAAGTAGAGTCAAACCTTGGCTAAAAGTGCCTCCAACCTGCGCTGAAGTGCGTCCGATGGATCGTCAAACTTTGAAAGACCGAAATCGCAACCGAAGAACGAAGACATGCGACGACATTGCGCGCTAAGTAAATTCATCTACGAACGATCTAAATGTATGCCCATACGTGGTTTATGAGATGAAGGTGTTTGTACTATTGTCTTCTTCGTTATCGATGCCTCTATTGTCTTATCTACACCCATTTCTTATCGCCATTTTCAAGTGATCGTTTCGACACAATGCAAGACCGGTTTCACGCGGGCACAGCTTGTCCAGAGATGTTATCAGAGCTTTTCAGTCGATGAACCGGTCTATGAAGAAATACATCGGTTTTTTGACAAAACGCAACCGGTCCCACTGAGAAAGTGTTCGCTTTAATAATGACCTAATCCGCCGTGATATTGCGGTTTTCTATTCGCATACAGCAAGCATGTTATGGGTGATGCATGTACATTTTAGGCATCACAAGGGTCTAGCTACAGTAGCAGCGCAAATACAGAGCTGATACCGAAGGGACCACATCTGGTGGGATTTCATTTTGTTCTGTATGGCTCCAAAGCGACAACGGCGTAAATGTGGCGATTTTTAAACCAGGTGTGCCCACCAATTCTTCCAAAGAACTGCAGCACTCCGATAAAAAATAACGCAGGCAGCACCCACGCGTGCCTAGTACAATGCGGAGTAAATGCAAGACCAATAGAAGACCTTAGAGAGTATCTCGTTATCCTTAACGCAGAAAAATTAAAACGTGTAGGTTTGCGTCTAGTTTTGAGTGAACTGAACCATCGTACAAAATGAAAGATTAAATTTTCTAGTTCACCATTCATGGCGTATACAAAAGAATTGGTAGCGTATCTGCTCCTTTCGTGGCAAATGTCGGCGAAAGACGATAGCCTTTGTAGACGTTTGCCTAGGAAATTCCCCCCTTCGCTTTCCCGCTCACCTCTCATGATGTTCCTGTTCCGATCGCGCAAGGCGATTTGAACTTACCGCGTTGAATTTACCGCGATTTTACCGGCGGCTGTCTCGACGCCAGCGCTGCAGTACGGCGGAGACGCGCGTGAATCGAGGCGGCCGATTTCAATGTTTACAGAACCGCGTTGCCGTGCTCCACGTGCGTTTCAAGCAAAACGTGGAACCTAGCTAGTGGAACCTTTCATTTCTGTGGCCGCGTGATTTCTCATATGCTGCCTGGAGGGGGTGCGGGTAACAGCAGGCGGTGGTTTTCTGCAGTAGATGTAGAATATTATTTGCTATCGAAAACCAAGCATCCATGGATTTTTTAATAAAGGAACACTGTAAATATCCCTTGTGTACTATTTTCCTGCATTATATTTGAGTAATGTCTTGTTCTTGTTCAACAAGTTGACAAGTATGAACATATAAACCGGGCTTAGACGTTTACATTTGGCTGTGAGCATATAAGGCTATTGCGCAGTATCCATTTTTACTTTGGCCGGGTGGCCGAATCGAGTCACAGACTGACAGACAGACATACAGAGAGACCAAAATTTGTCTGTTTAAGTTGCCCAGGAAAGGCTATCGTCTTCAAAAGTGTCAGGCCAGAAAAATTGTCCTCAGATCTGCTCACTCAGCTGCAAACGTCGTTGAAAGGCGATAGTCTTCTGCCGTTCCTGCCTAATACATGCCTCTCCCTTCCTGTGCCCAACCATCACGCTCTTCACCTCAACTTTCGCTCCCCACGATACACACAGTGAAGGTTGGCTCAAGCCAATTCACATTTACCACGTTCCACTGCTTGCGCTCCTTCAGTTGGAAGCTTTCGAATGCATGGAGCCACGAGGGGTATACGCCTGGACGTGAGCTTTTTGTATTTCTCGGTTAAAACATCGTTTTCAACGTGAATTTTTTTTCCTACGGGAACTATCACACGCACACCTATTTTCAATTGAACACTGCCCAGTACCACACATGAGTTGATGTTTGGCTTCAAATATGCCTAATGTTTTCTTTTTGGTGAACAATGTTATCTCGAAGAAAGTGTGGTATCATATTTAGAGGTTTGGAGAGATTTTGTCAATATAAACTTCTCGTTTCAGAATTCTCTTATGTTTTGGCCGGGCGGCTAAATTGACCGACACACAGAAATACATTGAGACCAAACATTTCAGATTTAAGTAGCCGAAGAAAGGCTGTTGTTACTAAACAACTCTACGGTGAAGAGCACGTGGGGTTTGGAATTGTCGTCCGCTAAGTAGTGGCATATTCAAGTATGGCTTTCATTGGAGTAAACAAACTGGCAATATTCGTGTCCGTTCTAAGTACAAACCCAAAAAAATGTAGGCGACACTCGTTAAGCTTATGGTTTAAGCACCTCTTTGTGGCTGTAGATAGGCACAAGATTTCCCTGTATTGGTATTTACGCTGACAGAACCATTCGAACAGGGAGACCCTACACATTTCATTAGCAAGCTGTATTCTCGTGTAAGGTGCGGCAGGAAGCAGCAAAGAGGAATACAATTTTTTAAGATTTCTGCGCAGTTATTTGTTGATAGGCACACAGCTACCTTCATGGTGGTTCACTTACCGTAGCGTGAATAGAAGCACTGGAAGCGTTACAGCGGTAGTGCGCCCGTCACTCGGTGTCTACGCTACACCTGATCACAAGTGGCGGTGTCGTTTTGTGCGGCCCGTCATTTCCGTATGTGTGAGCCGTCGAACTGTGAGCTTCTCTGCGCCGATATTTTCGCGCGGGATAGACGTGCGCCCAACCAGTGGAAGGGCTACCGACACGGGCATTTGCACAGAAGAGGCCCGCCGGGAGCGAAACAACTCTATCAGTACTGATAGCTTATCTGCCGACAAGAGACGGTTCTTCGTTGCGCGTTCTGTTGCTGGATTCTCCTGGCATACCTGGCCAGTGAGCGCACGGCGAGAGGAGAACTCATACTTGGCTGTGCACAGCTGTACTGATCACGGCAGTGATACGGCGCTTATCGTACGAAGAGTTACCGGCGTGGAAGGGAAAGCGCGAGTACACCACGATTCCAATCGCTAATCACATCGCATTTTTATGACACAATATGATGTACGCCTGCTTCCGAGTAAAAAATTGCCGCATATCTGCCCGCTTGGCTACAAATGTAGTCAAAAAACGACTCTTCTGCCACCTGTGACTCGTAACTGCCTCTCCTCTCTCTCTCTCTCTCTCTCTCTCTCTCTCTCTCTCTCTCACCGACCTCTCACGCTGTTTTCTCCTGTCTCGTTCAGCCTAGGTAGATGCAGTGGATGTTTTCTGCATTCAATTTTCCCGCATTCGCACTGCTGCCGTGTCATCTGTTAGGACTTATTTTGACATTTGGTCGCGGCGCTCACACCACGTGCACAAATATCGGGAGGCAACTCGTTTTGTGTTCTGAGTAAATAAATTATTTTAGCGCGTTTTAGGGTCGAAGCACCTTAGGGGCTCGCGCTGTCGGAGTCTCCTGTCGTCTCATGTAGTAACGGCACTGGAACACCAAGGCACTCGTTTTCCAACGCCTCGCGCTACTTCTTAGTGTATTTCTTTGCATGCTGCGGTGCGTGACACGAAGACAACTTACGGCCAGTCTGCCTCTCATTTAATTGCTTAAATCCGGTTCAAGAGAAGATACGGCGCCGCCACCTCCCCAAGTGTGCGATTGCTGCTCCCACCGGCGCTTCTCCGGCGCCCAATCCGCGCGCGCCGTGTGTTAAGAGAGAGAGAGAGGCGCACAATACTTGAATACTCTAATACACTGCATGCATCGCCCCTCTCCAGCTTTCACGCTAGTAGAGATGTCCCGCGATTTTCTTATTTCTTATCAGAAAATCAAGCAGAGTTCTATTTTCATGAAAAGAACGCTGCTAGCACCAGTTGTCTAGTGATGCTTTGCCGGAAATACCTCTTTTGTTTTTGCTGAAAAATGTTCACAAGTAGGGAGCACTGCCAGATTTAGTCATTTCGAAATGTGTTGCCAATATAATATAATAATAATAATAATGCTTACTTCCGCCTTGTAGATACAGGCGGGAAAATGCAGAAAAAAGCTGTCTAAAGCAGCCGAAGCCTCAGCTCCCTTAATTAACCGTAGTTCGACAGCGCAACAAAAGAAACACAGTTGAAATCAGGATACATTTGTGAAAGGGGCACACATTGCCTCATTGAGAAAAAAATATAGAAAGAACTTCTGTTGCGGCTGTTAGACAGCGCAACAAAAGAAACACAGTTGCAATGAGGATGCATTTGTGAAAGGGGCATACATTGCCTCATTGAGAAAAAAATATAGAAAGAACTTCTGTTGCGGCTGTTAGACAGCGCAACAAAGAAACACAGTTGCAATGAGGATGCATTTGTGAAGGGGCACACATTGCCTCATTGAGAAAAAAATATAGAAAGAACTTCTGTTGCGGCTGTTAGACAGCGCAACAAAAGAAACACAGTTGCAATGAGGATGCATTTGTGAAAGGGGCATACATTGCCTCATTGAAAAAAGATATACAAAAAATTTTTACATAGTTACATCTCGAGTATAATTTCGTCACGTGTGTAGTATCACAAGAGCAATAAACAATATCACATTTTCGCATATATACTACATAATTAACGAAATGAGCATGTAGATAAATTGAGTCTCCTTAACGTATTTATTTAAAAGGATGGAAGTGTGGGTCGTACAAGTGCCTTTCCGAAGTTTGTTCGTGCCGTAGACACTATCCATTGTTCCCTTTGCCTAGTGGGGTATAACCATTTTTTGACGCAGGTCAGCAAGATTTCGGATGTAATTAATGTTCCTAGATGTTTCTTCATTAAATTGAGCGCTGAGACGATATTCGTATAGGTTCGAAATTTTGATCACGCCAGCTTGGAGAAAAAGAGCAGAACTTGGTTATATATAGGGGACATTATAAACATGTTGCAAAAACATTTTTTTTGTAAAAGGAAAAGGAGATTCAGACAAGTACTAAATAGCAGTATTGTAAAGCAACAGTTTCGTGGATTTTGAAGAAGGTATCTAACACGTCCAACAACACTTGTAATCTGAACTAGTTTTGCTGTCACATTGCTCACGTGATTTTCCCAGGTCATAGAGGCAGAAAGGACGACACCAAGGCACTTAAAGCTATCAACAATTTCTATGGGTCCTGAATTCAGAGTAATAACATCATGAACAGAAAGTTGTTTGTTTTTAGGTCAAATGTTTCACGGCTTTGGTTTTGTTTTCCTTTACACGCATATAATTTGCCTGAGACCATTTCTCCAACGATTTCTTTGTGTTATCGCATGTGTGAATAGGTTCATTTAGGTTTTGACCTGAAAAAAAATATGCTGGTGTCATCAGCATACATAACAAATTTTGCGGAGGAACTTGTAGCAACAGCTTTAGCGACATCGCTGGATTGAGCGCCGCTCCTGGCTTAGCAGCCCGATCGTCATGGTCCGTGTCCCCGTGCCCTCGTGCGCTCGCGCGGCCGGTGAGCTGCTGCTTCAAACGAATACTTACTATATCATTAATATAGATATTAAACAATAGTGGGCCGAGTATGCTCCTCTTGCGGAACGCCCGATACTAGTGGTCTGACGTTTGAAAACGTATTTTCTATGGAAACTACCTGTTGTCTGTTAGAAAGATGATTTGATAAGCAGTGCGGCATGCCCACGTATACCATAACATTCAAGTTTAATCTAGAGTAAGTCGTGATTTATGAGGTCGAACGCTTTTGAATAGTCTATGAAAACACCTATAACGATATTCTTACTTTCGAATTGCGTAAGAATATACTCTTTTTGCTCGAGGAGAGCTAGTTCAGTCGATTTGTTTTTATAGAAAGCCAACTGATTTGGGATAAGGAGGTTATGCTTTGTAATAAATTTTCATAGTCGGGAGTGCAAGATTTTCTCAAATGGTTTGGAAAAATGGGAAGAATTGACACCGGCCTATAGTTTGCTAAATCATTACGGTCACCTTTCTTATAAAAAACCGACACTTTTGCATTTTGCAGTTGCTCTGGAAAAACTGCTGCACTTAAGGAAGAATAAATATACGCACAAGTAGAAGTGCTATAATGTCCACTACATACTTTGCAGGACAAATCTGGATATCATGTATATCACGACTGGTGGTATTACTCAAATTCACGACAATTGAGATAACTTCTTCAGCGGGAACTGGTTCTAAAAATACCGATTCAATGTTTTGGGATTGGAGGTATCGGTATGCGTCATTATTCGAACCGCTTGACGTCATAGTCTTAAAAAAATGGTTGAAGGCATTCGCGAGGTCCATTCCAGATAACACTGTCTCATGTACTTTGAGGTTTCGAGGAAAAGTATTAAGCTGATAACGGCGCAGTAACGCGTTCAACTTCGGCCAGACTACGTCATGTCGACCCTTCGTGACATCAAAAATATTAGAGTACAATTAAGCCCGTGCAGACCCCAGCATTGCAGTTAGTTTATTTCGATACTTTTTCAAGTTTTTTAAATCTTCAATTGTTGGGGTGTTCAGGAACGTCCTGTACATCTTATCTGTTGCATTCATTTGTTGCCTGAGTTCTCGTGTTATCCAAGGTTTACGTATTTTCCGCTTTTTTTGGCGTGTTTTAGTGGGAAAATGTTAACTGTATACTTGTTTAAAAACATCTATAAATTGATTATACGCATCGTTCGGTTTGTTGAGCCTCATAATATTGCTCCAAGCTACCTGTGCAACAGCATTCCTGAAAGCTTCAAGTGCAGTATCCGTTATATGTTGGTACTTAATAGTTTTACGTCTATTAGTGTCCTCCCCAATCCTGTCTATGCAAAGTAACTTCAGAAAGTGGTCACTCACCGGACACGATACCACACCTGCCTCGAATTCCGAGAGCAAAGAGTTGGTAATAAAGAGATATAAAATGGCTTGACTGTCTGATGTGACCCTTGTCGGCACATTTATTGCATTGCGAAACCCATTCTAAAATAAAATACTATCCAGTTCCGGTGTAACCTGATTTCTATTTCCTATATCAATATTAAAGTCACCTCCGGCAATCAAAGTATAATTATTAGTTGCAATAAATGTGACAACCTGGTTGTAGAAGTTTATAAACGCTGCTATGTTTCCTTTAGGAGGGCGGGAGCATAGAGAAAATACAACATTTGCAGAACGTAACGTTAATACCCTAGTCGGGCAAAATAACGCTGTAGGTGTCGAACATTTCTATTTTAGTATTGGTAGGAAGCAGCAAAGCAGCTTCGCCACCCCAATATATGCTGCCAATATGAACATCTTGTTCTAAAATTACTTTTACGTTTGACCGGGCGGCTGAATCGAGTGACAAACAGACAGACGGATAGACGGGCAGAAAGGTTTGTTGAATACGTAGCCCGATAATGACTATCACCATTAAAAAATACGGATATGCTCTTACGTAGGCCGAGACTCATCCTCATCATTATAATCACAGCCCACAGCCCAATAGCCATGGAAGCGGTAACTCAGTTGCCAGAAATTGAGAACTATATCACTACGGGGCGGCGTATAACAATAACGCTAGGTGGCTGGCCGTCCTGCTTCCCCATTTTAGAGAGAGCGGAACAAGGAACGCCAACGCTGCATTAGTGACTTTGACGTGGAATGGCGGATCAATAAGCATGTGGAATGACAAGCAACTCCAGCTCTTCGAGATAGTGCTCAATCTAATGAACTGATACTTCTAGCGAACTTTAACACAGGACAAAAAAGGAAAAGATGAAACACACGCTAGACTTCAACCTGCTGTATACAAAAGGAAACAAGAAAACACGCATATATGTACATGATTCGAAAAAAAACCAAACAAACAAGCACGTGATTCAGTCGAAATGAACCGGCGCAATATTTGCACTCGCTCTTATCACTACTGACATTGAAGCACAAACAACAGCTGGCCACATTGCAGGACATGATCTTTACGGACACGTGTGCACACCAGTCGGCGATTGCGCATGTTTAAGGACATGGACTTGTCCTGCCCGAACAAAATGCAGACAAGCTTGCTACAGCAAGCTGAAAGATTGCAAATGGCTGGCTATCCTTCAGAAATGGTGGTTTCGGTGGCGGAGAGCCTTATGAAGGAGGTGAAAAGCGCGTAAGCGCAGGTGTGGATGGCCTGAGAGAGAAAACCGCTGTCCTGGCTGTGCAATACGTGGACCGGGTGTCCTCCCGCCTGAAGAAAGTCGGTGGCAAATGTGGTGTGCAGGTGGTATTTTCGGCTCCTGGGAAGCTTTCGAAGATGGTGCGAAGGGTCAATGAGCCCTGCAATGAGCCCTGCGGCGCCACAAAACATTCAAAAAAGTTTGTGGAGTGCGCGACGGGTGTGGTTTACCGGATCCCCCTCGACTGCAAACGGTGCTACGCCGGTCAAACCGGCAGATGCCTCAATGACAGGTTGAGGGAGTCTGCGCAGCTGTGAGTGCGCAGATGGGAGCTGGCCACCTTTCTGACCATCGCCGTAGGTACGGGTACACGCCCAAATTCATGCAGACGTGCCTCTTGTTTAGATGTTATTCTCAAACTTTTCGAGGCTTTTGTGGTTAACAGGGAGGGCGAGAACTGCGTGAGTGCCCCATCTTTGGCACTTTCGACCACAGAAATGCACTTTTTGGTGAGAGAAGGAGTGTCTCTTGACCATGCGCAATCGCCGACTGGTGTGCACACGTGTCCGTACAGATCATGTCTTGTAATGTGACCAGGCGTTGTTTGTGTTTCAATGTCAATAGTGAAAAGAGCGAGTGCAAAGATTCCGCCGTTTCATTTCCAGGTTATCATGTACTTGTTTTTTTTTTCGAATCATGTACATGTATACGTGTTTTCTTGTTCCCTTTTGCATAAACCAAGTTTAATTCTAGCATATGTGTTTCGTCTTTTCCTTTTTCGTCCTGTGTTAAAGTTCGCTAGAAGTACGAGTTCATTAGTCAGTAACCAACTCGCCCAACTCTCTGCTTTAATTGTGCTCAATCTCTACTTGTAGGAAAGTAGTGTGTCATTCAGCATATTGAAGTGTTTATTCATGGTGTTGTCGTTTTTCTGTAGAGGGAATAATCGTGCGTCATACCCTTTTAGGACAACAGCGCTTGTTCCCTAACAACTTGAAAAACAGTGATATGCTAACTTAGGACTCGTAAACATGAATAAACAAGCCAAAGACGACCAGCAAACTAAAGACGGGTGCAACGGCAGGAGACGGGAGGGTGCGAAAAGTTGAACAAAGTTTTCTCGTACAGTTCAGCATTTATAGAGGCGACCCGTGGACGTGCATACTAAAAAGTGGTTTATGAAAAACGCATTTCAGCCCCATGCAGACATACACATGTATGAGTAATGTCCCTTTTGTCCATTTGTTTTCAAGTAAGAAGCTTGAGCGTGTTCTGGACACGTGTAATGCTCGCTTTTGGGCGAAATCTTCACGCAAGATAGCCTTGGCTTCAAGGTGCAGGCCGAAGAATGGGCAGAGAGGCGGGTGTAGTCCGTAATTTTAAACGGGGATTGTGCCATCACCAACGGTAATTGATGCGCCGTATAGTGTGCCCTAAGTACACCTTTCTTCGGGTTAGATGTATGTGGTACACGACAACAGCATTGCTGCCCGTGTGGGCGGACATTTGGCGGTGCCTGTCGGACTGTTTTATGCCGAATGCCACTTATTGCATTATCTTATTAGCAGTGCGGCTTTTCTAGGGCTGGTCCTGACGACAGCCTCCGCTGGTATTGCGTCACGCTCTCTGTCTTCTTGAGCAGGTTTCTCCGCCGCGTAAAAACCGGTTCGCAGTATAGATAAGAAAAAAAAAAACGCCACAGCACCTGCATATTCTCATATAAGACTGCTTATACTGCCCCTTAAAAAATGTATTCACCGCCATGTATATGGGGTTTTTACGGGGAGGCTTACTCAAAGGTTGGTAATTATTTAGAATGGCGGGCCATGGTTTCTGCGTCGAGAAATAGCATACGTAAGAATGAGCGTTCAGCGTCTCAATCGCCCTGGCGAAGACGCCAGCAGCTCCAAGCGCAGGGAACGTGCATTGACGGACTCTGGTGATACACACAAAAACTAGGCGTACCCAGGCGCCTCCCCTCTAACCCCCTATTTGCTGCCCCAACCAACTGTTCAGGCACGGTTTAAAGAAGCGTACATTACCTTGTGTAACTATATATCACAGGTGAATTTTGAGTAGAAAACTAATTATGATTTTGCCGTAGCATTTTTCTAGAAAAATGTATTGTAATTACGGTACAACTTTCCGGCTATATTCAAGCAGTCAGAGCCCCTGACCATAATTTATGCCGTATCATAAAATCTTCACTTTGACGCTTCGTTATTATAGACTCTGCCCTTTGAGTATTGCCAAATGTCTTTTATTTTGTATTGCGTTTGATACTTCATTTACATTTTTGAAATGCAGAGAGTGTATACGATCTGCCTTTATATTTTGTATATTTAGCTCATTGTTGAAATGTTTGCATTGTCCGGTAGCTCATACAAACAAAGGGTTTGCATGAGTCTGTAATATTTCGGTTGTTATCTTGATGAGCAAGTCTTCGCGTGACCAGATGTTTGTGTCGCTTTGACTGAAGGCGTTATGAGTGCCTGCATAGAGTGAGCGTGTTTCTGTTTCTTTATTTATTTATTCAGATATGAGAACCTTGCGGTCCTTTCTCTAGCGTATTCATTCAACCTTAGAAAGGTACAAAACTTATGCGGCGTTCGGCGTCGTCGTGAAAGAGCGATGGCCCTAAATATGGCGGACGGGCAAAGAAAATGAAATTAAATGAAAAAAAAATTAATGCCCTTCCCTTCTGTGAAGCAGGATGACCTGCGAAGCTGGACTCAGTCCACGGTGTGCCCGAAACAAAACAAGTTTGTTGGTAATTTGTGATTGAGCATAATTTTTAACCAATTAACTGAATGAAACTTGGAATGACCCGATCTTTATTCTAGCGGACAAACATGGAGCTGTCTGTTTCCCTCCGGCGTTGTTTGGGTAACACACCAATCTAATGGGCTCGACCACTGAGGACACCGGGCAGGTCACCTTGGGCCGTTTGACATCCACGTTTCCTGTCAGCACAACGGACATTTCATCAGTAAGGGCATGAAACCTACAGCTGCGCGTGCATGCGCCCACCCCTGCCTGCAGTGCCTGGATAAGTCTTATCGTTTCCTCCCGCACTCTTGCCGACTCACTGGTTATGCGTTTTACAATGTGCCCTAATTCGTTAAATATTTTCTGTACTTCGGCTATTCTGAGAACAGATCTGACGGTTTGGTGTAGGGTCGCGCGCCGTGGATTCTTGCTTTTGTGTAATCTGGGAGGACATGCTCAAGTACTTTGTGTGGTTTTTTTCATCTTCGTTGCGTGGTGCCATCACTCCTTTGCCCAACACACCTTTCAGCGATGACACAGCCGCAGAAAATTCCAAAAAGTAAATTAAAATGAGTGCAATTAAGTGCTATCCACTGGAATTTTATTACTTATTGGGAGCCATTTTAGTTCGTTTCTGCTCATACTCGAGAGCTTCCTTGGTTTTCGAGAGAGTGCTGATAATCTTCTTCCCCTGTTTTTGTTATGTGACACAATGTTGATGCCGGCATTAGTTATGATGGGAGAGCCGCTTTGGTGTGATGGCCTTAGTTGCAGGCAGGGCTGGCGATGATCTACCGAGCATTACACCAACGATTGAGCGTAGAATGAAGTTCAATGCGCAGGCGCTGCGCCTGACGAATTCGCGTATCTTTCCTTTCACCTCGGCGGTACTACCACTGTCCTTCTTTAGTCATTTTAGTTGGTGCTAGGCGTATTGAAGATTCAGCGGAGCCTTCGAACCTGCCTTCCTCACTTGTAGCTTCCGGATGGAATCGACGTGTTTCCGCCGACCCTTGATGAGCACGGCTGATAGCGGACGGCTGGCCGACACGGGAAAATTGAAAAATGGGCCCTATTCTCCCTGTTCTCCACTGCATCAATTCACACTGAATTTGTCATGTCTTTCGCGTAGGCAAAGCGTGAGCAATCAGGGACCTGATGGACGTATAGCTCTGAATACAGGCAGTGTAATTTGACGCTTCGCTGATAAAGATCACAACCAAGGTATCGCATATGGCACATAAAACACTTGGCACGTATTAAAAAATTAAGGACACCAGCTGAGACTGCCAAGGGAAGCAGGTCAAAATTGGCGTCAAACTGGCGTGACGTTGATCCAACAGCGAGCGAAAGGCGGGTGGTGAGCCAAAGGTCATCACACAGTATTTTTTACCATATGTGTTTATTTTTTTCAATCGCTTTTAGAGACATAGTTGAGCTCGCTGCTTCAATGGAAGCTTTGTTGCGTTTTCACCTTCCCGGCCGCCACCGCCGCCACGCTATCGCCTGCTGCTATGTTAGAAGTTTATGGTGTGATCACAGAAAAAGACGGCCGTGACCATAGGTTGTATGACGCGTAAGGGCAGCGAAACGCTACGCCTGATAAAGGCGGAGCATACCGATGCCATCGATTCACTCATTCGTCAAGCTCAACTTCAATCAGCGCTGTAATGAACAAAAGAGTCACTTTTC
The DNA here is from genome assembly GCA_013339765.2 of Haemaphysalis longicornis. Classification (NCBI taxonomy): domain Eukaryota; kingdom Metazoa; phylum Arthropoda; class Arachnida; order Ixodida; family Ixodidae; genus Haemaphysalis; species Haemaphysalis longicornis. The sequence continues at coordinate 1,707,880 of CM023453.1, forward strand.
TCTGTTATTTTTCTCCTGAGTTCCATCATGTGACCCAGCAGCTTACTAGGAGGAGTGTGGAGAAATGCCATGCTTTAGGCTCTTTGTAACGGGGAGGCTTGTACTGCCCTCCTATGCTGCTGTCACCCCAAACAAATAATTGCTAATTTATTTCCAAACATAGAAACAAGATGCGGGACGTTATTTTTAAGCGTCGTTATAGCTTACTTGGCAACACTCAAAACTATTATTTCTTTCGCTAGAAAACAGTTTTAAACCTGGCGTTATGCGAAACGGCGCCTGCTGCAAATTCACGGGGATATCACGGCGCCGAAGGTCGGTGGAATTTTTTGCCCTATTTCACAACGACAGCAGCCACCATTTTCAAGCTGTTACGTAACACTACGTCGCTTTTACGCAGGCTGAAGTTACCAATGTGTGACGTAAACCTTCCCGCTAATTTACGGCAGGCTATCACAGACAGTCACAGAGAGGGCGTGACATACAAGCGGTGTTGTTATTTAACAGAAAGACAGGTTTACGTTGTCATGTCCGCCGCTATTCGTCTAGTGCTTAATTGCCGGCGAACAATTATACGCTTTCACTAGAGAGAAAAGAGGCAAACTTTAGAACTGGTGCCAGTAAAAGTTATGAAACGCCAAAATAATGAAAGCAGGCACAACCGCTCTGTCAACTGGACGCATGTGACCAAAATTGAAAGCCAATCACAAAAGAGTTCCGGCAAATTCACACTTCACGGCGCATTTCGTGCGTCGAGAATAAGCCCATGAGCCTGATAACGCTATCGCGTTAAAATAGTGGCCCGGATTCCCTCTGCGGCAGTTCGGTCTCTGAAGTACTCTAAAACTTCACGGCATGGCCCACTGTGACGTGCTTTAAAGCGCCACGAATAAATGTAAAGCAGAGGGGAGGGAGAAATGCCCCTTAATTTGTTTTTCCGCAAGCAAGACAAATACTGCCGCGAAACACGCATTGGATTTATTTATTTGTTTGGTTTTCTTACCTGTTTCTCAAGGGAAGCGCGTGTTGCTTTCTTTCGTATGCCGCCCCGGGTACGCAACGCTGCGATAGATGCGGGAGCGCCATTGCGCATCCGTGGCGCGCCCTTGGCACCGAACGGCATTGGCTGGAGTTGCTAATCAGGCCGCTGGTACCTCAGAGGACCTTCTTCAATGGCCAGCTAAAACTCTAATATTTATCAGGCACAAACTCGGTTTCCCTTGCCTAAAACAAAACGGCCGGAGTGCTCACGCACTCGCCCTCGAGGTCCGACACTATGCTAAACGCTTCCCGGATTCTCCCGGGAGTTTTATTTTGTGACTTGAACAAAATTTCAGCCTTATGGAATGCTCGCAATCAATTTGCACTTAGAGCAGTGCAGTGGAACATTGCTCGATATGTTGATTGATTGCGGTATTTAACGTGCCTAAGCTGCACCAGGCGGAATTCTCAATTTCAAAGTCCGTTTCAATGTCCGTTTCAAAGTGTCCGTTTCGAGCGAGCCCTGATTGGCTGAAAGGAGGCGACCGTTCGGGCCGCAGAACATCCACTAATCAGAAACTTCGCAAACGTAACAACGTCAGGACTGAAACGAACACGAAATAGACATTTTTGAAACTCGCGCAACCCAGAATTCCGCCCCTGTGGTGACGCGCACCGTAGTGTATGGCTCCTGATTAATTTTGACCACCTGGGTGTCTTTAACGTGCGCAGAAAGCGCAACACACGGGCATTTTGACATTTCGCCTCCATCAGGAAAGCAGTCCTCCGCAGCCGGGATCGAACCCACGTCCTCGGGTTCAGCAGCACAACGCCTTAGCTACTGAGCCACCGCGGTGGGCATTGCCAGATGAAGTCGTCTGCTGACACGACTCACAGTGCTCTGTAAGCCGCTCATTAAGGCAGGGCAAGCGATACCGACTTGCTACGAGGTAATTATGGATCGCTTACGTATGCGGGCAGTGTTACACGAAGTGGAGGCATATCCATATATGCTTTTATAGCGCTAGCATTCCTTGCCGAGTGCCCCGACAGCTAGGACCAGTGAAACGCCCTCAATTTCCACAAAAAATGCAGATTTGGCGGAAGCAACCCCTACAGAGAGAGAGATTAATGTTGGCTGGAGAGGTCAGCTCTGCTAGCGGCATTGCTTGCTACGCCAGATGGGAGTAATCGTTGTAATAGCGTATATGGAGATAGAGGTCGGACAGAATTTCGGAACCCCCCCCCCTAAAAAAAGAAAATAGAAAAGCTAAACTTTTCCCAAGAATGATCTGACGAAATCAGAAATATGCATCTGACATACCTCCCCCACCAAACCGAAAAATAAACACAGAAAGACGGCGAAAGAATGTTCAAAGTACGAATAAAAAATGGATAAACTGAGCGAATACTGTAACGCCCTGCGTTCCTTCAAGAATGAAGATTTGGCGGCAGTAACACCTTTAATCGTTATATTAGCGTAACGGGAGATAATTGGCCGGAAGTAATTGTGAAAACCAAGCAATCAGAAAAATAAAAAAAATAACATTTCCACAAAAAGGATATGGCAAAAACAAACGTGCATCTCCTCCCCAAACCGAAGACTAAACAAGGAAAGTCCGCAAACGAACGATAGAAGTACGAATAAAAATGGCATAAACGGAACAACTCTACATCGCTATAATGGTATAAATTTACATCATTATCAAAAATAAACACAAGACAATTAAAAAAATGGCGGAGCTTGCAGTAAGTCGCGCAAGGCTTCAAACATAGCCAACCTGGAGGATTTCTTTGGATGTAAGCACTGAACGCCACACCACCACGCATTGCATTAGGTTTGAAATTGTTTATCTACATGTTCCGTCGTCGCTTAGTCACTGGGTTAGTAGCAGTCATTGCCAAATCCATTTATATCGTCGTCTTCTTCATGCATGACTTGCGGGCCCGAATCGTTTTGTCCGCAGGCATTTACATTTCTCCCAATGTGAAACGCGTCAGCAAAGGCTAGAACCGGTGGCAACCGCCTCCGGGAATTGGGCGTCTGTAGCGCGAGCTGTGTTTTGTGCTCCCCCCTTGAAGCGAGGACGCACGCAAACTGTTTACTTATATTTTTTGCGAGCGCCACGCGCAAGCCTGGAAAATACCCGGCGTTCCTCGTAACACGCCTGCTTACGTGCCAGGTAAACAGCGGGAGTAACTATGAACTATTATTGTAATGCCGCCGCACACCGCACGCATTACGGCCAGCAACAACAGCTTCGCTCTGAAAATAAGAAAGTATTCCAATGTTTTTCGTTACTCATAGCCATATTTGGCTGTAAAGAACTCGCGCTTGAGGCAAGCCTCATAAGCATGCTACGCATTAGTAGATAATTCTCTGAATTTCTGCAGTTTTTTTTCGTATTGTCACTAATGCTGAACGCATCAAGCCTTCCGCTCATCCCTGTCTGTGTGCTTGTGTCTTAGACTGTGTCTTAGATTTCAGCGATTCTCACTTACACAGCTACCGTTGCAAAAATGTCTTAACACAAAATCCTTTAAGAAAGGCTAGTTGGTTTTGACTTGTCACCATTTTACCAGCGAAAAATACACGGACATTTTTTGGGGATGCACCCGACTATAATTACACATTGGTTATTTGTACATTTATTCATACTTCAATTTTATCCTTGATTTTTAGTGTTGTGATGTGTTACCTGTCCCGAATAAACTTTTCAGTTGAAGTCTAGTGATCGTCATGCGTGTTTCTTTCTTGGCCCGTCGTCTTTCTCGCTGGTAATATGGTGTCTAACCCAAAGGCTTTACAGAAGCGGGTGTGCATGTGTGGTGAGGCGATAGGAAAGCTGGTATAGACAGTTCCTACTGGAAAGTTTATAAAGCTCACAAAGAAAGGCGGGCGAAAAGAAGGAACACCGAAAAGTGCTTATTCTCAACTTCAACTCACCTTTATCTCAACTGCAGCTCCAACATGCATAAGTTTCGTGTGTATCAATAGATTCTGCAGTTTCGCGTAAGCGCTTTGTTATGTTCCGTCTGTCCATCCGCAGTTCCTTGTAGGCTTTTTAACATTCAGGTTTTTTCTTTTCAACGTGATCCTTCGTGATTTCACCCAATACATTAGGTTGCAGAAGCCGCCAGCGCCAAAGTCAATATGGCAAGAGCCGTAGACGAGGAAGTATTGAATGTCGGAGAAGGGAGACGCAGACGTGATGGGTCTGCTTAGCCCGGTGTGGTGCCTCCCGCAATCACGTATCCTGCCGACATTAAGGCGTAACTTCTGCCCATAGTCAGGACGACGCATATATCCGTGTCTTTTTCTCCAGCTGCCGTCGCGAAAAGTTTAGCTGAGCTTTCAGCAACGATCACGGCATTGCAGCACTTTGTTTCTTTGTATTTGTGTTTGATGTGTATATATATACATATATATATAGTATAAGTAAAGAGTCGGATACACAGCAAGAACAATACCAAACAAGTTTTACTTACGAAGCGGCAACGGGACTTGCCTTCATGAGAGTACAGATACGTGATTTTGCAGTCACAAACATTTGGAACACATTTCTTGTATAGCTTTGCAGAAAACTGTGAGAAGGAGCGGAAGATGTTTTGGAAACGGCGAGTATGCATGCAGTCGGGATAGGCGTAGCCCGACTGCATGCATACTCGCCGTTCAGAGTTCAGAGGAGATAAACATCCCACCAGTAACGACCGAAGAAGTAAGGAAGGCTTTGAAAGAAATGAAAGGGGGCAAAGCACCTGGTGTGGATCAGATAACAGCAGACCTCTTGAAGGATGGCGGTGAAATTGTACTTGAAAAACTGGCAAACCTGTATACGCAATGCCTAATGACCGCAATGGTACCGGAATCTTGGAAGAACGCGAACATCATCCTAATCCATAAGAAAGGTGACATGAAGGACTTGAAAAATTATAGGCCGATCAGCTTACTGTCAGTCGTCTACAAGGTATTTACCAAGGTAATCGCTAACCGAATCTCTGCAACCTTAGATTTCAGTCAACCTAAAGAACAAGCAGGGTTCCGTAAAGGTTATTCAACAATGGACCATATTCACACGATCAATCAGGTGATAGAAAAGTGCGCTGAGTATACTGAACCCCTATATATAGCCTTCATAGATTATGAGAAAGCATTTGACTCGGTCGAAACCCTAGCAGTCATTCAAGCATTACGGAACCAGGGGGTAGATGAGCATTATGTAAGAATGCTAGAGGATATCTACAATGGGTCTACAGCTACCATCATCCTCCATAAGGAGAGCAGTAAAATACCTATAAGGAAGGGTGTCAGACAAGGAGACATAATCTCTCCAATGTTATTCACAGCATGTTTACAAGAAGTATTCAGAACGTTGGATTGGGAACAGGTGGGAGTAAGGGTTAATGGGGAATACCTCAGTAACCTCAGATTTGCTGATGACGTTGCCTTGCTAAGTAACTCGGGGGACGAATTCCAAAGCATGCTTTCCGCACTGGGCGAACAGAGTAGAACCGTGGGCCTGAAAATTAATATGCAGAAAACTAAAGTAATGATCAATAACGTCGGGACAGCACAGCAGTTTGAGATAGGTGGTAAGCGAATATATCTACTTAGGAAGTGGTAAGCGAATATATCTACTTAGGCCAAGTTGTGACCCCAGATCTCAACCATGAGGCAGAGATAATTAGAAGGATCAGAATGGGGTGGGGCGCATATGGCAGAAATTCTCAGGTAATGAATAGCAGCCTACCATTGTCGCTGAAGAAGAAAGTGTATGACAGCTGCATCTTACCGGTACTCACCTACGGGGCAGAAACTTGGAGGCTCACTAAGAGGGTTCAACTTAAATTGAGAACGACTCAGCGGGCAACGGAGCGGAAAATGATAGGTGTAACATTAAGGGACAAGAAGAGAGCGGGGTGGGTCAGGGAGCGAACTGGTGTTAAAGACATATTAGTAGAAATTAAGAAGAAGAAATGGACGTGGGCAGGGCATGTAATGCGAAGGCAAGATAACCGCTGGTCATTAAGGGTAACAGAGTGGATCCCTAGAGAAGGCAAGCGTTGCAGGGGGCGGCAGAAAGTTAGATGGGCAGATGATATCAAAAAGTTTGCAGGGATAAATTGGGCATAGTTGGCACAGGACCGAGATAATTGGAGAATAATTGGAGAGGACTTTGCCCTGCAGTGGGCGTAGATAGGCTGGTGATGATGATGATGATGATACCCATTTTTTACTATTTGTTACGGCAACCTAAGACAGCCCTTCTCGCAATCAAAGTATGTATGTATATATATATACGTATATATATATATATATATATATATAATATATATATATACAATACATACATACATACATACATACATGCATACATATATTGCCGCGAACCATATACGGGTTTGTTTATTTATCGTTTGTTTTTAATGCCCGGCCGCGCCCGGATCTGTTATCTGTGTCCCATGCGAAGCGCGTGTTCCATTCTTTATTTTTATGCCGCACGGGCTATCTCATTCAGATAAGAAGAGTGTTTCGCCCTAACGCCGCTAGCCCAGAATAATCTTCTGTGATCTACAATGTTCTGGATGTGAATCGAACGGTTCCAGAAACTCTCGCGCCGAAAGATAAAAGCCTGCACAGCAGACGCCGCGGCATTCGATTCGGCGACGCTCGCCGACGCAAGTCACTTGGTTGACCGCTGCTTCGCCGCCTCTGTATTCTTTTGAGTTGTTAGGGGAGCACAAGTTTGTTCCAATAAACTTGTTTCTCCTTCAAGACAACTGCGTCGTCCTTGGCTTCGTGACAAGTTATATATAATATATATAATATATATATAGATATAGTATATATATATCGATAAATATATATAGGATATATATATATCGATATAAATATGGATAGATATAGATATATATATATATATATATATATATATATATATATTAATATATATATATATATATATATATATATATATAAGCAAGCTGGAGAAAAAAATGCCCGCCAGGCCCGCCCTCCACTTTCTTTCTTTCCTTTCGGCAAATTCGTTGCTGTTTCAATGACCTAACCACATCCTCCCCTTTGCTTTCCAAGGTTTTCTGACTGCCAACTCTTATTTCTGTCTTATTTTCAGCGAGCCCCTCATTTCGCATTCTGATTCGCAACATGCATAGCGAGGGCCTCTGTTCTGGCAGTCTTGGTGCCATAGGAAGCTTAAGATGGTTCAACGCTGGTCGACCACTCTTGACATGTCGTAGACAGTCGAGTCACGGCCCGGGGGTTAAAAAGAAAGTCCCCTTCACCCCGTGTAGGCCGAGTGGCGCTGGCTCCCACCCCCAAGCACAGGAAACAAAATAGCTAAAACATAAATACCCCAGAAAGTGGAGGGGAAAATCACCCCGCCGGTAGCGTAGTGGTTATCGCACCAGACCGGTATTCTGGAGGTCGTGGGTTCGGTTCCCGCCTGGCGTTCAATTTTTCTCCACTTTCGTTCTTTCTTTCCAAATTATTTATCTGTTTCAATGACCTACCACATCCTCACTTTTGCTTTTCAATGTTTTCTTGACTGCCAACTCTTATTTTCTATATATATATATATATATATATATATATATATATATATATATATATATATATATTGCCGCAATCATTAGTATTCATTGACACGGCGGATGGTCAATCCCCCACTATCATCATCGACGGACGGCCAGAAGAAGACGACGTTGTTGGCGCTCGGCAAGCGCGCTGTCGCTGTTCTTAGGAACCAACGAGTTCGTGGCAATAAAGCCAATTCCTTCAACCCTAAACCACCAAGGTCCATCGTCCTATCGGTGACATTCTGGTGGAGGTGCTGGGTACGTTCACCCGATGTCCAGCGGCTCTCGGCGACCCCGCGAGGCGAGTCCAATTCTAAGCCCAGGCCGGCGCGCCTTCTTGGAGAACGAGGCTCGCACGAGCAGGCGGCTGCAAGGCCGTACTCCGGAGTTCGGACTGCTACCCGACGGCCCAAGGACCACTGTATCTTCCAGGATGACGTCACAGGCACAGCAAACCGATGCACCTTTCTTCCCCCTTGTGCACTGGCCCATTATCCCAAGAAAACCTGCCCCATTCCACGGCGATGCCTTTGAGGACGTCGATGACTGGATAGATCAGTATGAACGGGTGGCTCGTCACAACGGATGGACCTCAGATCATTGCCGGCAAAGCTTCTATTTCTCATTGGAAAATACGGCCCGGATATGGTACGAAAACAATGAACGATCGCTAACCTCGTGGGAAGTTTGCAAGGAGAGACTGAGGCGAGCCTTCGGCAACCAATACCGACAGCAAAAGGCTGAAGACCTCCTTCAACGCCGAATCCAGGGCCCTAACGAAAGTCTGATCAGCTTTGTCGAAGACGTCCTCCGGCTGAGTACCCGCGCCGACCCACAAGCTACTGAAGAAAAGAAGTTACGCGCATTGATGAGGGGCGTGAGAAGTGACATCTTTGGTGGCCTTGTTCGCAATCCACCAACAACAGTCGAGGGATTTGTGACGGAGGCAACGAACATTGAGAAAGCTTTGACAGCCAGGAACGATCACTACCACCGAATGACAGATGCCCCGACGATTTCAGCTTTTGCATCGGCCCACTTCTCGAACCATGCATCCGAGGGATACATCCGGGAGCTCATCCGGGACGTTGTTCGAGAAGAGCTCCAAAAGCTGCTGCCGGCTTCGAAGTCGCCAGCTTCTATTTCTCTCGTTCAGGCTGTCCAGGAGGAGGTGCAACGAGCTCTTGTTCCTGGTGGCCCAGTCGATGTAACCCCCCAGCGCTCGGCCGCAACCTACGCTGCCGTTACCAGCCAACCGCAGTTGCTTACTGCTGGGCCCGACATGAGCACGCCGCGACGAGAGAGATTTGCCCAAACAGGCTACCAGCAACCTAGGCAGCAGCAGCGTGGACCCCGAAAGACGGATTTGTGGAGGACGGCCGACAACCGCCCACTCTGCTTCCACTGTGGTGAAGCCGATCACGTGTACCGCCGGTGCCCCTACCGTGAGCTTGGGCTTCGAGGGTACCGTCCCAACGACCCACGCCCGAAGTATGGCCAGCAGCCTCGAGAAATCGAAGACTACCTTCGACGCTCGTCTCCGCCGCGCGAGGTAGTACCTTCGCCGATCGTCTCCGCCGCGGGATGAGTACTTTCGACGCTCGTCCCCGCCGCGTGAGGACTACTTTCGACGTCCGCCCTCGCCGCTACCCTCTACTGTTCGAGGAGCTCGCTCGCCGTCCCCTCATCGCCCCGCCTCACCTCTTCGACGATCTCGCCGTGAGAGTCAGTCTCCCGTCCCTCACCGGGAAAACTAACCCCGGCAACCCCTGGAGGTGGTGTTGCCGATGTCGCAAATGGTGAAGAGCCTCCACGAACGTCGCGACGCCCGGACAATAACGCCGACAATGCGCACGCCGTGTCAAATAACCTTGACATCATTATCGACGGACGCGACGTGACGGCGCTCGTGGACACAGGGGCAGACTATTCCGTCTTGAGTGGGAAGTTGTGTCGTAACCTGAAAAAAGTAACAACGCAGTGGGACGGTCCCGACATGCGCACCGCCGGAGGTCACACTGTGGCGCCGATAGGACGTTGCACCGCCCGCGTCGAAATCAATGGTGAAGTGCGCCCGGTGAAGTTCCTCGTACTGGAGAACTGCTCCAGGGACGTTATCCTTGGGATAGACTTTTTGACCGAATATGGCGCCGTCATCGACCTAGGAACGAACAGGCTTACGCTTCGGACACCTGCACCTACTCAAGAGATCCCTTCGTTGACGGCAGCACCGGTACGTGTCGTAGCCGATCACGTGAAGCTGCCCCCGCGCTCCAGCGTATTCTTGTCTGTACAGACAGATATGGCAACTAGCGGAGAGGCTCTGATCGAGGGCAGTCTCCAACTTCTTCTAGAAAAGGGGATCGGCATTGCTCGAGGCATAGCACACCTTCATCAAGGACACGCGAATGTCCTTGTTACGAACTTCCGGAACGAGCCACAGCATTTGACGAGAGCAATGACCGTAGCTTACCTGGAAGGAATTGCCGACTCCATTGACGATCCTTTGCTGTCCGAACTGACTACACGATCTGCAGCCCGGAAACCAGGCATGAATGCGTCCATCGATTTAGACATCAATCCGAAGCTTTCGCTCTCAGAGCGGCACGAGCTATCCCAACTGCTCGACGACTTTCGGGACTGTTTCGCTGCAGAAACCGGTGTTGGCAGGACAAGTGTAGCCAAGCACAGAATTATTACTGACGACATAACACATCCTGTCCGTCAACCACCCTATCGCGTTTCTCTAAAAGAAAGGGAAGTTATCCAGGAGCAGGTTCGAAACATGCTCGAGGACGACGTTATTCAACGGTCGACAAGCCCCTGGGCCGCGCCGGTTGTGCTTGTAAAAAAGAAAGACGGAACATTGCGGTTTTGTGTGGATTATCGGCGATTGAACAAAGTGACTAAGAAGGACGTATACCCCCTTCCACGCATTGATGACACGCTTGATCGGCTCCGTCATGCTCGTTACTTCTCGTCTATTGACTTAAAAAGTGGCTATTGGCAAATCGAGGTTGATGAGCGGGACAGGGAGAAGACTGCATTTATTACACCAGACGGCCTGTACGAATTTAAAGTTATGCCGTTTGGGCTATGTACAGCACCGGCAACATTTCAGCGCGTCATGGACACGGTCCTCGCAGGCCTGAAATGGCAGACCTGTCTTGTTTACCTTGATGACGTCGTCATTTTTGCTTGCACTTTCAAGGAGCACTTACGTCGGCTGAGAGCCGTGCTTGAAGCTCTGAAAACCGCCGGCTTGACACTAAATCCCAAAAAATGCCGATTTGCTTACGACCAGCTCAAATTTCTTGGCCATGTCGTCAGCAACGAAGGAGTACGCGCTGACCCAGAGAAGACTGCTGCAGTGAGCACTTTCCCGAGACCATCAGACAAAAAGGCGATCAGAAGGTTCCTGGGCCTTTGCGCCTACTACCGACGTTTCATTCGGAACTTTTCCCACATTGCCGCCCCACTGACCCACCTCACGAAGGAAGATGTTCCGTTTGAATGGAAGCGTGAGCAACAACAGGCTTTCGAAGGACTCAAAGAAGCGCTACAGACAACACCTGTTTTGGGGCACTTTGACCAGGAGGCGACGACAGAAATTCACACTGACGCTAGCAACAAGGGGCTTGGTGCGGTACTTATTCAAAACCAGGATGGCGCTGACCGAGTCATTGCATATGCGAGCCGCGTGCTCTCTAGGGCGGAGAGCAATTACTCCACTACTGAGAAGGAGTGCCTCGCCGTCATTTGGGCTGTCACTAAGTTCCGCCCTTATCTTTATGGGCGCCCGTTCCGCGTGGTCACTGACCACCACTCCCTATGCTGGCTGGCTAACCTCAAGGACCCGTCTGGCCGTCTAGCACGGTGGAGCCTGAGGCTACAAGAATTCGACGTCACTATAGCGTACAAGTCTGGGCGCAGGCACAGTGACGCCGACTGCCTCTCTCGGGCTCCCATGGGGTGTGGGCAGGCTGTTACCGACGACGATGACGACGCCTTCTTGGGAGCAGTCAGTAGTGCGGACATGGTGACACGCCAACGGAGCGACCCTGAGCTCAGGCAGGTGATCGCCTACTTGGACGACCAATTAAGTGCTGTCCCTAGAGCCTTCAAACGTGTTGTGCACGCGCTCACTCTTCGGGACAATGTCCTCTACAAGAAGAACTTTGCGGCTGGCGGTCGCTCGTGGCTCCTGGTCGTGCCGGACAATCTACGCACGGAGATTATTGAAAGTTGTCACGATGATCCGACTTCGGGACACCTTGGTTACACCCGTACGCTAGCGCGAGTAAGGGAAAATTATTATTGGCCTCATCTTCCCAAAGCTGTGCGTCATTACACCAGAACATGCCGAGAATGCCAGCGGCGAAAGAGGCCCCCAACACGCCCTGCCGGACTTCTTCAACCGATTGATCCGCCGACGACCCCGTTCCAGCAAGTTGGAATGGATCTGCTAGGTCCTTTTCCTTTGTCGATCGCACGCAACCGCTGGATAGTTGTGGCAACGGATTATCTGACCCGATACGCCGAAACCAAAGCCCTTCCATTCGCAACCACATCGGAAGTAGCTGCTTTCTTTATCCAGCACATTGTTCTACGACATGGTGCACCAGAGGTTCTCATCACCGACCGCGGTTCCGCGTTTACAGCTCAACTAACGCAAGATATTCTGCGCCTAAGTCACACCAGCCATCGCAGAACTACTGCATACCACCCTCAAACCAATGGACTGACAGAGCGCCTCAACAAGACTATTACAGACATGATGGCGATGTACGTCGACGTGAAGCATCAAACATGGGACGAGATTTTACCTTTTGTTACCTTCGCGTACAATACTGCCGTCCAGGAGACAACAGGGTTTTCTCCGTTTCACCTGGTTCACGGCCGGCAAGCAACCACAATGCTGGATGCTATGTTGCCCCTCCTGCCCGATGATGATGCCCACGAGGACGCTCGACTAGTCTCTCAGCGCGCAGAGGAGGCCCGGCAATTAGCCAGAATCCGAATTTCCACTCAACAGTCAGTCGACGCTGCTCGCTACAATCTTCGTAGACGTGACGTACACTTTAGTCCTGGAGATAAGGTGTGGGTTTGGACACCCGTTCGACGCCGTGGTCTTAGCGAAAAGCTCCTTAAGCGTTATTTCGGGCCGTATACAATACTGCGCCGTATCAGCGACGTTAACTACGAGGTACTACCGGACGCAGTGCGTTCTTCATCCCGACGACCTTTACATCCGGACGTTGTACATGTTGTGCGCCTCAAACCCTACTTTGTTCGCTAGCATTCCAGCCGTCACTTCCAGAGTAGCGCATTGCAGTTTACGTATCCACTCGCATCGAGACGATGCGTTCTTGAAGAGGGGGGTAATGCCGCAATCATTAGTATTCATTGACACGGCGGATGGTCAATCCCCCACTATCATCATCGACGGACGGCCAGAAGAAGACGACGTTGTTGGCGCTCGGCAAGCGCGCTGTCGCTGTTCTTAGGAACCAACGAGTTCGTGGCAATAAAGCCAATTCCTTCAACCCTAAACCACCAAGGTCCATCGTCCTATCGGTGACAATATATATATATATATATATATATATATATATATAATATATATAATCAAAGTTGCAGTCCTTATTGCCAGTGCTGTTTTGGCGTTTTAACAGTGTTTTTATAGTGCCGAATGAGTATGATTGCCTTTTCTTTTTATGCAGGAATAAATTATTTCAATTATTTATTCTGCATAAAAAAAAGGCAATCATACCTCATTCGGCACTATAAAACACTGTTTAAAACGCCAAACAGCACTGGCATAAGGACTGCAACTTGATATTTGTCTTTACGGAATCCCTCGTCCCGTACGTCTCTGTTCTCAATATATAGTATATAGATATATTATATATATATATTGTAGAAGCAGAGACGTAACGGGATATAGTATATATATATATATATATATCATATATATTATATAATATATATATATTCTATATATATACGTACGGATATATATATATATATATTATATATATATTGCGTCGGCAAGAAGAGATTAAGCGTTCCGGCAGACATTTGTACCGTCGATCCGTGGTCTCAGGGCAACACGGCTGTGGAGAAGGGAAGACCAGGCAGAGGCTCTTCCCGGTGGCTCAGTCTCTGAACCCAATCGTACGCACTTTTAAACCGGAGTGTGACGCTGGTGCAGGCCGGAGTAGGTGGCTAAATAACATAGGATTTGCTTCGTGGTCAACAAACAAATAACAAACAGCCGATGTCTGTGCTAAAAAGCGAGCAGACGTGGCTACTCACGAATGGATCTTCTATGCTTCTAAAGCAAACGCTTTTTAAAGCGGAAGCTTCTTGAGTGAGATCAATGGCATCCTGTCAAAAACAATGGAGTTCTCCATAAATCGGTTGGTCGACCGAAAAGCTCTAATCGGATCTCCGGACGCGTGCGCGAGCATTAAACCTGGCTTCCATATCGTCAAAACGGTTACTCGAAAATCACGAAAAAGGAACGGATCTAGATAAAGCAACACACGCATACATCACAAAGAAGTAGAACAATGATATACCTCTATCTTATAAACCACGGATCAATATACATTTACATCGTTTGTAGATGCGGTTACTTAGCGCGCGAAAATTCGTTGCACGGGTTCGTTCTTAATTTGCTATGTAGCTCTTTGAAGGTTCAAAACCGCTTGAACCCAGCTTGAGCGAAGGTTGGACGCACTTTTAGCCGAGGTTTTCACGCAGGTTTGACGCAGTTTCGACGTGCAAAAGTTTTCACGCTTCTCTCAACTTTTTTTAGGAAGGGATGGTGAATTTTTTTTCCCGAGGAGCGTCGGCTGCTTCGGACCACATGCCTACCCCTTTGCAGGAAATGGGGTTTTTTCTTGCCGCCGGACGCCTACGCCGTTTTCTTGCTCCATGAGGCAGCTACGATTACCCATAAAATATAGTTTCACATGTCAGGAAAGTGAGCAACAAATTATTGAAAGTTCTGAGATAGTTTCCCCAGAAGTCAAAACGAAAATTCCCCGCTCTTACTGCCTCAACTTCGGCTAATAGAGGTACCCATAAAGTAGGCATAAAATTGCCTACTTGAGTACGGTAAAAAAGTAGGAGTTGTATCTGTATGCCGACAGTGGTCTTTTGTTCCTGGAGAAGATAGCTCAGTGGCAAAGCGTCCCTTCGAAGCATTGTATTACAGTTTCGACCAGACCGCCCTATGCCTACACGTGTTTTCCTGGGCTTTGCCAGCCACCCTGTCACAGAGTACTTTAGAACAGCGATACAGTGCTACAAATGCCAGCGCCATGGACACATTGCCAAGTTTTATCGCGGGCCCATGCGATGCAAGGTGTGCTCTGGTCCCCATAGTCACAAGGTTTGCCCGAAGAGAGCCAAAGTGAGCCAACGGCGGCGACATGACATGCACCAACATTCGCAGGATGCCCCCGCAAAAAACTACTACAGCAGCAAAAAAGCATATAATAATACACGGAAAATCACCAACACCAATGAGCAATAAGCCGAAAAAGGTAACGCTAGAGTGAAACTTAAGCGCAAACAGACACAGGGACGAGAAAGGGAAACGACACCAGCGCTTCTATCAACTGAAAGATTTATTAAAATCGAAAACACATTTATACCACGCAAGACCTAACAATCAAGCACGTGTGACCGTCACACATGCGTACGGCGGTACATGAGGACAACCACCCCATATCCTTCTCTTTTTCTTTCCCTCATGTTCTACCCCCTCTCCTTGAGAACTTGCACTTCTTTATCTAGAATACTCAGCGACGGGTGACTTATACAATCAGAGCCCTTCATCCGGATATGGAAGGCTTCAGCAATTTCCCTGGTAGCATGGTCTCTGTGCTTAAAAACAACCTGCGTGTCTGTGAAGCATGGCTTACAGCCGCAGTCTGAACAGTGCAGCGCCAGGTGTGTGTAGGGCCTTCCTTTCAAGGAGGAATGATGCTTCCTCAAGCGTATATTCAGACAGCGGCCGGTCTGGTCGACGTACACCCGGCCACAGGACATTGGGATGCAGTACCCAACATTGGTCATACACCGAACAAATTGGAGTCTGTGTTTTATCAAACAGCCACGTGGGGGAATATTGTCTCGGGAATCGAGCCTCTTGCTCACCATGCTGCATAATCTGCCTAGCTTGTTCCTTGCCGAGAAAATTACCTTAACCCCGAATCTGTCAGCCGTCTTCTTAAGGCGATGCGACAGCGCATGTACATGGGGAATGACCGCCACTTTTTTTACTCTGGTCGGTATCTGTTATGTGATGCGCGAACCCTTTCAACAGTTTCACAAGACGCTGACAGATTGCCTGGAGCACGGAGAGGGGAAAGCCAGCGTTCGCCAGCCCGAACTATTTGCGCATTGAAGCTTTGTTAGCGCCAAATGATAACAGAACTTGCTGACTGCGGATTTGAGACACGTGTGGGCTATCCCCGTTCTTAACCAGCTTCTAATGAAAAGAAGCAAAGCTCAAGAGCGGCTTACTAGAACGGGGCGCGTACATCCAGCATGTATGATGCCGCGAGAAACCGAGCTCCAGGTCAAGAAATTTTAAGGTGCCGTCAACAGGAACCTCGGCCGTGAACATCAAATCTTTACCTTTCGCATTGAAGTCATCAAGAACAGCACATTGGAAGGACTCAATTTGTACATCGCAGCCTAGGACCAAAAAATTGTCCGCATAGCGGAAAAGCTTAGTGGCAACTCCCTGTAAAGCAAGCTGCAAATCACAGTCAACCCTGCCCAGAAAAATGTTGCTCAGGACTGGAGCAACCTTGGACCCAATGCCCACTCCCGACTTTTGTACGTGTAACTTTTCTTCAAACCCCACAACAGTACTCTGAAGGTAGAAACTCAGCAGCTCCAAAAACGCCGCCACGGGGATTCCACTACATTCACAAAGGCCAGCTCATCATTGTCGTTTGTGATGCAATCTCTAGGAATACTAATGGACTCTCCAACAAGACAAGCGCATTTCGTCAGTTTGTGCATTATTATAACTTTCCATTTTTAGGTGTGTGTGAAACACGAGTAACTGACCAGTTTCGCCTGGTTAACGATGTGCGGTATGCTGCTAATGGACTCCGAATGGGCTCAGCCGTATTATGCTTTGTGTGCGCAAAGACTTGATTTGATTGATTGTGGGGGTTTAACGCGCCGACGCAACGCAGGCGATGAGGCGCGCCGTAGTGGAGGGCTGCGGAATAATTTTGACCACCTGGGGATCTTTAACGTGCGCCGAAATCTCGTACACACGGGCGTTTTTGCTTTTCGCCTCCATCAGAAAAGCGGCCGCCGTGGCCGGGAATCGAACCCGCGACCTCGTGCTCAGCAGCGCAACGCCATAGCCACTGAGCCACCGCGGCGGGTGTGCGCAAAGACTTACCCTCGTCTCTCGTGTTCTCATCGACCTCTTCATCACCAGAGTGCGTTGTAGTGAAAGTGTGGTGTGTATCCTTCATTTTCACTGTCGTTAGTGTCTGTCTAGAGCCACAAACCACTGCGCGTTCATCTGTGCTTAATACTTTATTTAGAAAGCTGTCATCTCCATTTGTTGTATTTGGCGAAATTATTTCCCATAGTCCATCATGGCGATCCCAGCGGATAGGCAGGTCCGATTAGTGGAGGAAAGTATTGAGCGTAATAACTTACGTGCTTTGAATGACAGCACACCAATGTATCTTAGATGATTAGGGTACAGTAGCGTGCTTGATTACACGTTATGCTATTCAGAAATTGCATCGGAGGTGCCATGGTTTGTCGATGCTGACACTCACGGCAGCGATCATCTCCCTGTCTTAATTAAACATTTACGAATTTGCTTGACGCAGCAGGCAAGGATGGCATGCATTACAAACCTGGGCGCTTTCCGCTTTCATAACGATCGCTCCGAAGATACTACTGGCAATATTGATACCTACGTACAAATGGTCAAATCAACTACGACGCAGATTACCAAGTGGATTCCTTTTCCACGCACCAGTGCTGGCGTAAACGGAGAGTATGCACGACTGCGCGCAATTCGAAGTCATGATGAGCGGCGTTTGCGGCTCTCAAGAAAAGCTAGAAGGTTACCGCACTGCACAGAGAATGTTAATGCCAATGCATAAGAAACTGCAGTTCTTGGGCAAACGTAGGTGGAGGTCATTATATGCCACTTTATGCCCGATGGCATCAACGAGCAAAGTGTGGGATACGATTCCCGCATTTCGATCCCCTCTGCCAGCAAGAATGCCTTTTCAATGGTTAGTGTTATAGAGAGGATTGTTCTAAACAGTTGTTGCGGACGAGTTTTGTGCACGGATTACAAGGCCGTCAGAGGCAATGGCTTGTGATGAGTTTATCAAATCTCGCAATACCGCTAGGTCATCCTTCCAAAAATACCGCACATCGTGCCACGGAGAGCTTGATGTAGGGTTCTCGTTGACGTAGCTCGAAGAAGCCCTGCGAAGGAGTCGCCGCAGTGCTGCTGCTGACCACACACTCTCTTTTGCAATCTTGGTGCCCGCATGGCCATCCATATGCAACATTTATTCAGTGAATTATGGAATGCTGAGGAGATCCCCGAGTACTGGAAGTTATAGAACATTGTGCCTCTCCTCAAGGCAGGAAAATCATCACGTGTGAACGACTCGTTTCGACCTATAAGCTTTACCAGTTGCATAGCCAAGCTATATGAAAGGTTATTCTTTTATGAATGAATTTGCTTTTTTAGAAACATCTCGTGCTTTTCCATCATGCTATGTCAGGATTCCGGCAACGTCGGTGCGCTATGGACAGTGTCCTAGACCTGGTGACTTCTACTGAACAAGAGCGCTCTCACAGAATCATAATAAAAGCTGCTTTTTTGGATATTAGTCGCGCATTCGACACCGCAAGTCATTTCCACATTCCTGAAGGCCTTGTCGAAATCGAAATTTATAGAAAAATACCTCGATGTGCCTATAGCTTCTTGAATAACAGAAGACTATATATGTGCACCAGTCAAGGAGGCAGCCAACAGAATGCAGTGGAACAAGGGGTTCCTCAGGGAAGCGTGCTAAGTCCCCTGTTGTTTAATGTTGTAATGGCGAAGTTGCCAGCCTTGCTTCCAGTCGCAGCTGCACGTAACCTATCTACGCTGATGACACTTTCATTTGGTGGAGCGGCGCCTGTTCATTGTCAACTCAAGCTGAGCTCCAAACCGGCATTGACAGCATTGAGCAGTTTCTACGTGCGGGAGGGATGGAAGTCTGTAGCAAAATCAGCCGTACTTGCTTCCACGCGCAAGAAGCTGCGTGGACTAACGGCTCACGATGGGTGGTCAGGAGATCCCTCGAGAAAAATGTCACAAGTTCTTTGGGGTATAAATTTACACATCGCTCACATGGTGCCGGCATATTGATTATTTGCAGGAAAGGGCATCACGCGTAGTCCACGTTTTGCGTTACTTCGCAAGCACCCGATGGGCCTGTTCAACTGCTCTTGTACGTCAGGACCGTAGCATATTATATACTTGTTATTCGTGGTCCGTGAAATCGTCAAGAGCAGCGAATGCAAGCATTGGTAACCAGATGCCTCCGTCTCGGCCCCGAACTGTCCAAGACCGACGTCGGGAAATCTGACTCTCGTGGAAGCAAGAGAGCCACCTGTAAATGTTTTTGAGAGTGCTGGAGGTGCGCTTCCATTACTCGCGTCTGACTAAGCAGCATGAGTCACACCCTTTTGGTTCCCCGCGATCAACAGCATTCAGCGTCCAAGGTTCATAAGGCCATATTTGGAGATATCATGGCCCTGCCCCTTTTGTCTCAATGGCAACGCGGCATTGGGATGCTTCCATGGACTGTTCCCTTCATTGACACCAATGCTGATATCCCCCGGATGCCTAAAAATTATCTATAACTACAGTGGCAGCAATGCAGGTGACGATCAATTACATGCATGAACATTATGCTGATGATGTGCATATATACACCGATGATGATGATGATATGATGTCCTGAAATATTTTGGCACGTACCCACAAGGGGGGATTGGCCAGGGCTAAACTGGGTAAAAACGTGGGGACTTCAAAGTACTTATTTCCGGAAAGAGGGTGTAAAAGGAAACTTAGTTAAGAATGAAACCCGAATTATCCATTAATCAGCACCGTTTAGCAATTCAAACGACCTGAGGCAGAAAGAAAATTTTGAATGCAATATATATATCCCTTCTTGCAAACCCTAGCTTTGATGAGCCAATAGATAATATAAGTGTTATCGATAAAGTCA
Organism: Haemaphysalis longicornis; assembly: GCA_013339765.2. Classification (NCBI taxonomy): domain Eukaryota; kingdom Metazoa; phylum Arthropoda; class Arachnida; order Ixodida; family Ixodidae; genus Haemaphysalis; species Haemaphysalis longicornis. The sequence goes on from CM023453.1 coordinate 1,727,763, forward strand.
ACCCCAATCGCCCAATCGGCTCCTTCAAAAACAGTTGTCTAGCTGTTGAGAAACGGCGACAGTCGAGAAAAAACTGTTCGATTGTTTCGGGGATCTGGCACCGCACACATAGTTCTGAAGGTGAAAGTTCTGATCTGAACAGATATAAATTAAGCCTTGGAACCCTGCAGCGATGCATCGTCGACAACCACTTCGTCGTCGTCAGCTGTCACAATACCGAGCATCCACATTGATCAGGGGGTCACGCTTTCACACCCCACATCATCGACGGCTACAGAGCTTTACGCTATATACTTTGCAGTCAAATGTATTGCTACCATGTCTTCACCGACTGAATGGGCACTATTCACAGACTGTAAAAGCGGCCCTTCAAGCCCTAATTCACTGGCGGCTTACACTAACAACAATGTCTTGGCAGGACGCACTTGCGACGTGTTAGCAACTGAAATGGGAAGAACTAAGAGAATGGTATTTCAGTGAATTCCCGGGCACATTGGAATACGTGGAAATTAACGAGCTGACCAACTAGCAGCTACCGCTCATTAAAATTTTACGTCTAGCATCGTGCCTTTTACCAGAGGTGATACTCAAAAAATTATTTAAAGCAAATTGGAAAAACGTTGACCGATAAATACCGTTCACCGCTGTTATATGAAGTCCCTTGCCTGCCCGTGTGCGTCTCCTCTCGATCGTTGGGTTGACACGTTATTACATCGCATTCGTCTTGACGTGACCTACGCCAAGCAATTCCTTTACCTTATCTGTGCTTGTGGACACCAAACTAAAGACGCGTTTCATGTCCTGCTTGAGTGCCCTGTATATGCGACTGAACGGAAAAAATAAGTTGCAAGCTTAGTCTGCTATCTTGGACACCCATACCTTTGCAAGGACTGTTTCGACTGCGGGACAACGGCGCGTAACCAAACCAAACCCTTGCTTGCCTTAAGAGAGTTTTTAAGTGACGGAGATGTTAAAACACTACTAAAGGCGTGCACATTCATCTGGATGAGTGTGGAAACACACAATGGTGCTAGATATATAGAGGAAAGTATCAGTGTCGCGTCATAGCTATTTTGTAATGTTTGTATAAAGATGTATATAGGTTGTTTGGGGGATCTTTCAACCGTTGTTCTTTCAATGTAGTTATTCTAACCTTGAGGTTCATTAAGACAACCATTGTACCTTTTAATTCCTCCAGTGTTTGTAGTAACCAGCTCCATTTTAGGTTAGAGCTGAACTCTCCAATAAATCATTACTTCTCTCCCTCTCTCAAATCTTTAATTCGAATGAGACCGACAATGCGCACGACCTAAACGAAAATAAGCTATGAAAGCAATCGCCTTTGTCACATTTGGATAAATTTATGTATCGATTCCCGCCCCTTTTAGCTAGCGCGGTGGCATAGGGAGATTTCGATCTCAGTATAGGACTTCTTGGCTGATAACCTACGTCAAAACAGTGGACAAAACTTACATTCGGCGCAATCTGGCAGCCATGGTCAATACACATCGATGCTTCCTGAAGAAAGTCTTGGCATAGATATTTTGAGTCTACTCTTTGTCTTAGACAAGGCTTCCTTCAAGACTTGGAAACATGACGGAAGCGCTCCCAACTTTCAGCAAAAGGCCGGTACTGCAGGATACGGCATGAGTACAATCCCTTACGTCAGGAGGGTTAATGACCAGAATATATCGTCCTCGTCCCCCCGCCACCATGCACACACACACACACACACAGCAGAAACCTTACCCTTCCTTCCTCCCCTTTCCCATCAATAAAGTTTACTGACTGACTGAGAAATCTGCCGGGAACACGAATGCACCGCGAATTATAGTTTTCACTTTATAGGTCGAGAACACTGCTGGGATCATCTAAAAGATGTTGTTGTGAGGATTGATTTGCGTCAGGCGGCTGTCTCAACTCGGAGGGGGGAGTAAGTGTGACGAGTGATTTGCGCCCCATAGAGCGTTTGTCAACATCACCTGTAAATCCCCCCCGTCATCCCCCAGTGGCGTCAAGCTGCTTCTGCTTCTCTTTCTCATAATCATCATCTTCGTGCGTGGTTTGTTGTTCTGCGGCCCGTTCGCTTAAATAAAGAGCTGCTCTGAATCTCTGGATTGATTACTTTTACATATTACCAAGTAAATGCACCCCATGTTAAAGTTGCGATGTAGCCAAGTTAAGTTCTTGCTTGGAAAAAGTGGGAATAACAAGGAACGCCGCCGAGTGACTACAAAACATTGTTTTTAGGCGCCGTCTTTAAATGCCGAACTCACCTACGCCTCCAAAGAATCATTTCCGAGTTCCTCAAGTAAGCAAGAAGATGCAAATCTTCTTTCAACAATTTAAATTGCACTTACGATAATACATGTGCCCTTCATCGTGCTTTCATGCTCGCACGTGCTGGAGCGCGTCACCCCTCACTCTGTCGTGAGATTGTAAGCATTGGTAGATGGCCCAACCCAACATCTAAAAATGGAGAAGCGTGCAGTTGAAAAATGCTAAAATATATAGACTCCGTGGTGCTCTTTTCAATTAATAGAGTAAGCGCTATGAATAAGAGACATACGAATTTCGGCGCGTGCCTCCCTTCTTTATGTGAATGGGCTGCTCTGACATGCACGACAGCTTCCAGGTGTCGTTAATGCACCTGGAACATGCACGACACAGAGATGCACAAATGTAGTTTCGGCGAACCCTCAATACGCATCTGTACGTAGTTGAGTAAGCATCCTTGGTGTCGTTTCCAAAAGTGGCAGATGATGTTTTATCTAAATCTGTGCCGTAATCCTTCAATGGCGCGGACGCAAGATCAGAAACGATCTCACCTTCCATGGCCCATTTCAAGCCGTGGACTGTACGAACAGATAATGTGCGTGTGTCTCTTATTTAGCGATTCCATGGTACTAGTCGGCTGCGACAGGGTAATGTATATGACGTTACAGCTGTTTTGTTCGCGTAGTGCGCACTTATGCACCAGCTGCGACAACACCTACTTGATTAGAAGGCCCGTTCATAGGTCATGACGTTTTTCGGTCTTTTCCGCACAAGCGATTGCCTGCTCACGGTTTATGCTGGCACCGCGATAGTTGAGATTCATGACGTATCTTCTAGAGTTACACGCTGATATCAACCAGATCGCCTCCGACTAAGGCTATCTTGAGTCTTCATTTTTTCGGCTATACTCGGCGCTTATCCCAAACCAGCTTCAGTACAGTTCCCGCAAAGGAACCCAGATAGGCCTGGCAGCGCCGGTGTGCCTTCCGCGCATTAGCACATCATTTTTTAATGCGGAAAAGGTACGTTAACATGAACAGAAAAAAAAAACAAGCGAAGACTTTTTCACCACGTGTTTGCGCCATTCTGCTGCGCAGGACGCAATAGAAAAAGCGATAGCCCCGAGCCTTCGGTTTCAGAATTTAGCGGCAAGATTATGTCTTGAATATGAGCGATAACCAATTAGGTTGCTTCAATGCTGCCCCGCTTAGAACGCATTGCCAAAAACAGCAGGAAAAAACGGGTTATAGAATTTGCCGGGGGAGTTAAGGCAGCGTCAAGAGCCGAATTTTTCTTGGGGGCATGTTTTCATGTGGTGGTACTTCCCCAAAATAAACTTTTGATACCTCATGTTGGAAGCTAACTGCACCCATCGCCACGAAAACTTCCACGCAAAGCATAATCACACAATCTACCTGTGCGATTCGGGAATCCTGGTGAGAAAGACCTAACACTGGTCGTGGTAATGGCTCCCGTTTCCAGTTGTGGTACTACGAACATTTTGTGAAAGCCTAGCGCGTACGGTCAAAAATGCCAGAGGTTTCGGCTGAGTCGAAGCAGGTGAGGAGGGCCGATAAGGCCGTCATCGAACCACCGTAGAGCCTTAAAGGGATACAAATCCCCAAAGGTCCCCAGAGAATTACTGCAGCGCTGATGTTGCATCCAATGCTACCTGACAGCTGTTTTTTTTTTGCTGACAAGAACTTGCGCAAGCACTAACACCAGGTGATGCATCACCACATCAACCTCGCTGTATACGCACAGTTGAAGTTCTTGATGGCCAGGCCAGTCTTGTTTAACACGCACACGAGACTAACTGGATGCTTTGCTGGCATCGTAATGCTGAATATTCCGCAAAATCAAGGCCGCGTAACGAATAAGCGGCATAATATAAAAGAACGGTGCAGTGTTTGCTTTTAACGCTGCAATTCGGCTACGTTTCCAATCGGTGAATCCCAAAAAAGTCGGCATGTACACAAAAATTATCGTTGCATCACCGAAAATCTCGGTATGCGATGGCATTCTAATTGAAATAGGAGTGGGGTTTGTCATTGCGTAATATGCGCGAGATAATGAAAGAATTAATACTGCGCCACACTTACAATATTCACTGGAGCTGTAGTAGGACAAAACATATTTCAGCCAAATTCTGAACTCGTGTCCGCAGTGACCTGTTTTTTTTCGAGAGCTGGTACATTGTGACAATAATGGAGAAAAAAAAAAACGTTGTACAAAGTACAGCAGCTTTACTGTATAATGCAGGTATACTGACAGTTGATAAAAATGCCCGTCTGCGCCAATTTGCTGCCCCCAGATGTTTCTCTGCGGGCGCACACGCGGCCTATGAAAACACTCCACAGGGCAGCTGTGAAATGCTGAGCTCCGGGAATAAAGTAACGCTCCGTTGGACACAAATATAACCACGGAATGTTCCAAGTAGAAGCTACCCGCTCAGTTGGAATATTGGCATGAACATCGCAAACCATGAAAATCATAAACGCAGTGTCTAGAGTGCCGTCCGACGGCACTCTAGCTGATCGTTGCAGGCATGGCAGGCATGGCTAGAGTGCCGTTCGACGACATTCGGATATTTAACACTAGGCTAGCACCGACCAGAGTGTCTGTCGTTGTAATGCAGAGGATCCGTCTTAGCCTCCTGATCCCAAAGCCGGTGGTTCAAGACCGGCTCTTGCCTCGGTGGTTTTTTTTTTCATTATTTTATTCAAGTCGGAATTTTTATGCCTTAGGTTAGTTTTGGTAATTTAAGTGATTTCTTTGTGTGCATTAGGTTATCTTATGTTATGTTTAGGTTAGGTTGCCTAGCTTTGCGTTATCTAGAGCGATGCTGCCAGACGCGGCAATTTTGTTATAAAACGCCGGTGGACGTCGATATAGTGGAGTGCTTATAATACCGTCGGACGGCACTCTAGACACAGCCAATCATAAAATCAGCAGCCCACCAAGTGTTATAAAACAGATCGATGGTAAACGTATCATTGACGAATGAGTAATGTAAGCAGAAAAAGAACAATACACACGGTCACAAAGAACTGCTTGCTATAGGGCGGTTTATTACCTCAAAGCAACTACTACGTACACATTAAAGAAAGTACAAATCAGAAATCAGGATACCACAATTACGGCACGTGGCATGGTTACTTTTGTTGACAAGACTCACAGATGCGCATGCGCGCTTCTCATCCTCATTGCCCTATCACTACAGCCACCCTCCTCCGTTTCAAGGGTCCACAGAAGACTGGCTAGGGCACATGACATTTTTAGGACGCGATATGCTTTGAATATTGTGCGCGCACTGTGTTCGTAACACGGGCGCAAAACGCCTGACAAAGCTTTGTGCTTAAGGGCACGTGCTGCAGCGCAAGATAATGTTAGATTTAGTTGACGGATTTATCTAAGCGCCACGTCCCCGAAGGCGTGCTTTAAATGGGTCATTAAGACAAAATACAGCTGTGTTCAGTTTAACAAAACTAGATTTTGGTAACTATCTTAGCTTTATTCCAGCCAAGAAAGACGTTTCTTGGCACAAAAACGCAAGAAATGTTGAAATATCCAGTTTTCGCACTATGATGGGCTTTGGAGTGGAGTGACGTAAAAAATGCCAGCACCCAAATGTCGTTATCTGTGGGTTAGCTGCAGGTTATCATTCAAGTGATACTGCCAAATGGAAGAAAACGACCGAATCCAATCGTCCAGTCATTCTTCATGGACGTGGCTTTGATCGACGGCTGCCAATGTCATATTATAAACAAAATTCTGTTATGTCAAAGACGTCGCTGAAAAGTGGCTCCGGAGTCGCTACTGCTTCATATGTTTTCTTCCGATTACTTGTTTGGTGTTCTGCGATAAAAATGTTATCATTCCTATCAGGATACAGCAGTTTCTTTGATAAACCACACTTGAATTTTGATTTCATGGCCATCTTATGTCATCAGACCCCTTACTCGATGCCCACAGGACCGCACGATAAAAGTGAACGGTACGCCCCCCTGCCACGTACGCCCGCGTACTGGGGGGAGGAGGGGGACCGGAGAATTAATAAAAGACACAGCGCTGCACGGGCACGCGGGTACGGGTTATAGCTCGCGTCTCGTGCTCGGGGTAGTTTGGTCCTGATCAGCACAGCGAACGGATGACCGGCTGTCTGGCTGCCTTCTTGCGTCGCACCCGCGACACGGTCTATAGCCGCGAATGCGGGGAATTGAGCATCCAAATTTCTGGCATTCTCACCTGTTATGAAATACCGAGAGGGGGGGGGGGGGGGGGTTAGGCTACCCGATGGAATGCATTCAAAAACGTTTTAGGAAAGAGTAAACATGATTCTGCATACTAGTACAGCGCAAGCAGTATCGCAGCCAGCCGTCATTCGGAACATGCCAAACGACGTAGGGCATGTCCTAGACCTATAGTGTATATTTTTGAGCTTCACAGAGGCTTGCTTTGTGTTTTTGGAAGGAAGAGCAGCCCAGCAAGTCTAGAAGCGCATCGTCATTCCACAGGGCACAGGATGCTGTCAGGAAACGTAGCACGCATCATTTGCGTGCCCATTTTTGCACCATATAACCCGTGTATATGCGGCGACTTGGGACGTCCCACAAACAAGGCAGCCGGTCTAACCGGGGAAACCGCCGGTACTTTGCCGGGACCGCTCTCGGGAAATATAACCCGCCTGGTGCTACAGTATCCGGATGATCGCCTACCGATACAATACTTACAATGCATGATCACAGAACATGTGCACGGCATTAAGTACGTTCTGTGAGTTCATCATCATCATTATCATCATCATCATCATCAGTCAGCCTATCTACGCCCACTGCAGGGCAAAGGCCTCTCCCACTATTCTCCAATTACTCCGGTCCTGTGCTAACTGCGACCAATTTATTCCCGCCAACTTCTTGATCTAATCTTGCCATCTAACTTTCTGCCGCCCCCTGCAGCGCTTGCCTTCTCTACGGATCCACTCGGTTACCCTCAATGACCAACGGTTACCTTGCCTTCGACATTACATGCCCTGCCCACGTCCATTTATTTTTCTTAATTTCTACTAATATGTCCTTAACAAGCGTTTGTTCCCTGCCCCACTCCGCTCTCTTCTTGTCCCTTCATGTTACACCTATCATCTTCCGTTCCATTGCGCACTGAGTCGTCAGCAATTCGTCCTGAGTCGTCCTCTGTGCGTTAGTACCGAAGTAAAACGGCTCTAATGAAGGCAAGTCCACAAGGCGAAATGGAAGCATGCGACTTTATTGGAGTTGTTTTCTATGCATGGACGATTTTTCATTCATGTTATTTTTACTGCCCTCTGCGAGTTTATTTGAACCGGGACAACATATATCATCGAGGGTTGGATTGCGCATATTTCGTGAGTGAGAACTTTCATGAACCCGTTTTATATTTCCGTGGATTTAGAGCAATAACAACACCCAGGTGTTTCAAAGCCCATTAAGTGCTGACGCATGTCCAAAATAGAAAAAAAAAACGCAAAGACAACAATTCCAAAAACTGGTGAGATAGAAAATACTGCATTAAAATGTTTAGTTTAAAAGTTAGCTAAATTACAACGACTTGTTTAAAATACGGAGTTCCGGAGCTCTACTTGTTATGGCTAGTAGAGTCCTAGCTACAAAATACTGCTTTGCTGGGACATATGCACCGTCAAAACAGACGTCAACTGCATCGGCGTTTTAACTCTGAAGTCTGCAGCCCCTCGTCATTAAGACGGCATGATGAGCTCGAGTGCGAGTGGCAAAATGTCTTGCAGCTACATTCGGTGCTCAACATCTAGATTCGCATGCAAACAACCAAATTGTTATGTAGTAAGCGTGCCCTAATTACAAAATTTCAGTGGTCGTTCCCGCTATTTTAAATGCTACCGTAGACCGCTGTATGATTTTTAATGTACTTGCTGAAATAATGTATTCGAATGACATCGTTTGAACTGCAAATTGCCTGAAGGATTCGGTGAAGAATTATTCACCATTGATGTCTACAGCGCCAATAATGTGGGCCTTTATGCGTTCCCATCTTATTATTTAAAACATACTTGAACTTGCGGACTTTTGGAGGCCCTTGAGCATCCATTCCATCGGGATTGCATGCGCGTGTGGTGCAATAGCCGAATACGAAATACATAAGTTGCAATGATGGCTGTTACAAATGAATGTTGGGCTGTAAAAGAAAGCTCAGCAACTCACGTGAATGAGGCGCCTCGTGCTGAAACGTTATTTTGGCGCACACAGCCGCTGGCTGTCCGCTAGTAACCGCTTGTGTACAGCTGGGCTCATCAGCTCCTCTTAAATGTGACGGTAGCGCCCCCATCAACACCGACTAATCGGTCACGTTTCGTGTTCGCCAGGCAGTAAATCACGCAAGCGGTGATGTAATCTGCCATCACTTATCCTACTGTACATATGACGTGGCGCTCGCTGATTCTCTTGTGTTGCGATCAACTTGTAATATCTACAACTAACTAGTCCACGACTGACAGAAGGCTTAGATACAATAGAATATGTCAGCAGAGTCATGAACAGGGAATTGCGGCTTATGCAACGCTGTATCTTTTAGCGCGCAGAATCGTCAGTGGCGCCGTCTGACGGCCAGCCAGCAGCTACTTTACGGCAGGAACGGCGCCTAAAATTTTCCCCCAAACACCCAACGACCTGGGTATGCTTGTGTTTGCGTAGCTGTGCAAAATTAGCTTAGATTATGTCCTTTAATGCGCCCAAGCTGCCCTGGACTACGGCGGCTGGCCGCAAATAGTTGACTGATTGATTGATTGATTGATTGATTGATTGATTGATTGATTGTAGGGTTTAACGCGCCGACGCAACGCAGGTGATGAGGCGCGCCGGATTGATTTTGACCACCTAGGGGTCTTTAACGTGCGCCGAAATCTCGTGCGCACGGGCGTTTCTGCTTTTCGCCTCCATCAGAAAAGTCGCCGCCAGAGCCCCTCAAGGCTGCGAGGACCATTGGTTATACTAACTCAATGAAGCCTAACACGTAATCTCTTCTTTTACGCGATTATAAAATTTCCCTCAAGCGACAGTCAACACTTCAGTACGTCACGTAATTACTGCACCGGAACCCGAACGTACGTTCCCGCACAGAAGTTCCGTATTCTTCATTGAGGCAAAGCACGAAAAAGCATCGCTAGAAATTGACGATGTGCCTTTCCATCGGAATCGAACCCGCGACCTCGTGCTCATCAGCGCAACGCCTTAGCCACTGAGCCACCACGGCGGGTCAGCCCAGCAATATAAATTTCGCCCGCCTCGCGACCTTTTACCGTGCGCCGAAATGGTGCACACACGCGCATTTTTACTTTTCGCCTGCATCTGAAAAGCATCCGCTGCGGCCGGGATCGATCCGAGTGTAGCTTGGACCAGGAGCCCGACGCCGTAGCCACTGAGATACTACGGCAGGTCTCTGTGCGAAATTCACATAGGCCTCCGATGGGTGACGGACACGACGACCACCTTTTAGGTGCCTTCACATTGTGCGTGAGCGTGACGGCACTTTCCTGCAAGTGCCGACTAAAAATGCTGGGAGGCTTGCGCTCAGCATGCAAGAGCGCGTGGCATTTTGTTTGCAAATCGAGTCACGGAACCTTCGGACAAGTTTTTTATCTTCCTGTTGGTTTCTTTGTGTATTCAAGCTTTTGTTTACTTTGGAGCTGATGGTAAAAGCTCGTTCCCTTTCGCCACACGCACAAACCGACAGCCGACGAGTGCTATTGGAGCGATAATACTTTATTTGTTCTTCTTACCGCGTTTGCCGCGTCGTGCAGTAGGTGTAGCGTTCGTTTGTCTTAGATAATCGCCCGTGAATCACTTGTTTCCAGTTGCTCCCCCGGCCCAGCAGTTGTAACACGCATACGCCGACAAGACCTTCGAGGAGAGCCTCGGCTTATAGGAAGGCAGAGGCCGTCTAGTATGCCGTTAATGTCGTCGAGTTGCTAATTCAGAGACTGAAAAGGGCCCGTGCCGCTCTACTGGTTTCGTTTTACACTGACGTACACTCACCAGTTATCCACATTAGTCGAAAATCAATTTACAATACATCGTAGGGGGATAGAGCAAACTGGTCATGTCAAGCAGGGAACCATTCCAGGCATCTGAAGATCACAAGGAACTGCCTACCCACTGAAAACCAATAGGGTCTTTGCAGTAATTATGTATATTCCCACCCCTGTGATTTTTGTTACTTTGACACCGCAGTATTCGCAGAAAACAACCATTAAGGGGCAGTTGTTCTTGCTACGGATCTGAGCTCACGGCTGCAAAATCCTTTGGTTCACAGTTACTATCGGCGGAGACGACACTTGAGTTATTGTACGGCTTAAACTTGGAAAGGTAGTATTCGTGTGTTTTTTATTTATTTCCTAAAAAGTGATAAATTACTTTTTAGATTTTCCCGTGCCTGCTAGCCTTAGAGTGCTTTACTATATACACTAGAGAATAATATGACGCTAGCGTCTGTGTAGCTCGCATGCAGGCCGTCTGTGTAGTCATGGGCCGCCATTATACCATGTGCTTGCATTAGTTTCATGGTTACTGAAACGTTTCAGCGGCCGTATATTCGAACACAGTGCCAAAAAAACACAAAGAATGGTGTGCTATTATATAGGTGGAAAATAATACAGGCCGTTTTAAAGCTAAGCAAAAAGGATGTAAAGCGTGTTTTCGTCAAAATGGTTGCGCCTACTATTCTACAAGACGAGTTGGTAGTCAACAACAATGTTAATATTTGGTTGGAAACTCATTAGAGACTCTGATTTTATTAATTTTACCATTATTTTTAATAGTAAGTTGTTTGAAGAGCCTCGAAGTGTTTTTGAGCGTGTTTATGAAAATGTCGCCTTCGTGGCAAACCGGTGCACCGACCGTCCACTACAGTTTAACAACACTTGTTTCTGAGCCAGTTGGTTCAGAGATGAAGAAAAAGTAAAACGTAACTTCATGCTTCGGCACGCTTTACTTACTGCACCGTCATACATATCTTCGCGTTTAGATCATGTTCATAAAGTTGGTGTTCCTTCTTGCAACACTAAGGCATTTTTTCATTCCTTCATCCCACGTACCTCTAGCGACTGGAACCACCTTCCTTTTAATATTGCTACAATTAGCAACCCGGATTTGTTTCGTACCGCTGTGTCTAATATTATATTTTAGGCCATTTGATTCTGTATAACGTTGCATTGATTTCTGCGAATTCCACTTGTCCAATTTATGTATTTTTTTTTCATATTTGCAATGAATGCCAAAAATTGTCACCCATGCAAACCTCTGTCGCACTTCTCTCGTCGCAGCAGGAAGATTGCGACCTTATTGATCCGTATAACTTTGTTTTGTAGAGGTTATAGTTACTTCTATTCTGCTGTTTGTACTGCAGTTTTCTGATTTGTTGTAATGTATTTACCCACTACCCTCTTCAATGCAACTGCCTTGAGGGTATTCAAAATAACAAAAAATAAAAAAAAAACGAATTTTGTTATTTATCTGCACTGTAAGTTTTTGTCAAGCTCTTAGAGGAAGCGGGCACACGCATGGCAACGAAAATTCAACTGTGGAAGGATAAATGGAAGACAAAACACTACAAATAAACCACGCCCTTGCCAAAGCAAGTACAAAAATTAAACCCCGTTCCAACCAGCGTGAAATCTAGTGAAACAGCAGTGCCGTGGTTCTCTTGTGTCGGCTAGAACGTAGGTGGACGACCGCCAGAGATCGGCAGCGCCGCATCCGCAGAAATTCTACAGTTCGAGCGAAGAAATCGGCAATTAAAAGTCAGCGGTAGGAGGCTCCCTCCTCCAGTGAAAAGGAAAGCAACCCACCCATGCGAAACCCCTGCGCCCTCGCCGGCCGTTCCAAGACCTAACGATAGGGGCCGCCGGCGGGTCTAGAAACCTACTCTTACCCCTGCATGACGAATGACCTAGAGTAGAATGAGATAGAGTAGAGTGGAGTAACAGCTCCCTGTTAGATCAACAAACCAAGCGTTCTCAATTTTATGTATTACTGAACATACAGTAGAAGGAGAACCGACGGTTAATTCTATAAAAGGAGTAAACGTTTTAAAACCCTTCCGCCACCATCAGGCCATCGCAGTGAAATATAGCAAGCTTTGAACGGCGGAGAGCTTTTGACCGCTGCTTTAATTATCACTGTAGAATTCATGTGTCCGGTATGCTGTGGGTATATTGTTTTGCCCGAATACCCGCTGAGTTGGCATTTTGTTTTGCTTTTTTTGTTTGTAACTTCTGTTGAAGCTTATGTTGACCCTCACAACGTGGTATTACATTGGCTTACATTACATTCTACATTAATCGCATTGCGGATTCTGTTGTGTAAACCTGTTATCGAGGTTTCCAAAGTCGCAGGCCAGTATTAATTTACAAAGTCCCCACCTTAAGCCATCTAGTACCACAGAGAAAAGTTTCGCCATGAATGCGCAATGCAGGAGCATTTGGCGGTCCTGAGGTGACTTCCCTCCGGCCTCAAAGTTTCTAAGTTTAATTGTAATTGAATTTCTTTACCTTAATTCTATATTCCCCTCCGGAAAGTTCAAGTACTGCTTTGTCGATCGAAGTACTTCTCTAGTCGATAGACCAATGTAGGTAAGGGAACTCGGCAGAACGGGTCCGTAACCTTGGGAAAAGGATTGACTCTGAGGGCTGAGCCGGTCGGGCTGGGGTCCAGAAGAAGGAATGGCACTGCACCGGTACTGGGTGAGTCTCGCCGCAGTAAAAAGCGGTGCGGTCGAGCCCGCACCAGCGTCGGGACCTTCCTGTGGAAAGCCACAGCTGTGCTTGTTTCCATGGGCTTCGCGCCTGGAGGTTCTTGCTTCGGCCGGCAGAAAACAGCCGACTCAGAACAGCTCAGACATCAGGTCAGGACTTTCGTACTTAATGGACCAATTTAAGGCTGTGGCATTCAAACTAAAGCAGAATTTGGGCGACAACTTCCAAATGAGCAACTCATAAACTGGTTAGATCACGTGTCTCGTTTGCGACGCGCTGATTGCAAGTGTTGCGCCTGAACGCATGCCTGGCAGCTTTGAGTGCAGAAGATGAAGAAGAAGAAGAAAGACGTGGCGCCGCGGACCCTGCTCGTCGCACTGGTGATCCCCATTGCTGAATCCCTGGTGGAGCCGGCCAACCCGGCATACTACAAATTAGGTGAGGAACTTACGCCGGGCCTTCTTCATAAGACTCGGGTAGCTTTCGCACACTTTCTGTACTCTACCGTTTGTGATAAGTACTAAAGGTCCGGAGACGTCTCTGCCTATTACATGTTACGATAAATGTCCCTGTACGCTGTGGGGATTCGCTTGACCCCGTTTTCTCCTCCCGCGAGCGCGACCTTCGAGCGAGCGCGATCTCCCGCGCCGCCGTGACGTCACCTCCCGGGCCGACGCGCCGACGGGCTCCAACTGCCCTGCCGCCGCTTCCGCTCCTCCTCACCCGGGAACCTGTCTCCTCTCCTTCGCGCCTTAAACCGGACGCGCCCGTTTCGCGGTCTCTCTGCTCTCTGGGCTCGGTCGGCTCTCTCGCGAGCTCTCTGGATGTCTCCCTGACTCCAGGGACTCGGGAAGGAGATGGAGGATAGAGTATAGGGAACGCGAGGGGTCGCGGATCGTATCGCACCCTCGCCGCCCACGTCCAGGGGAAGGGAGTCGGATACCGGGGCGCTCCATGCCCCCGGCTGGCTCGTCTCCTCCCCGCCGCGCCGGCCGGTCGGGCGCTGTTTGGCCCCGATCGGACGCGCGTCGGTACAGTGTAGTTCTTAACCCGGCATTGGCGTTATTATGCACTGTACAACTGGGCCAATAAACCCCCTGGTTCGTCCCGGCCCCTTGGAGCCTGTCGTCGCCTGTGTCGGTGAGTCGAACCCGTCGCGGCGTCTCCCTTGTGGACGCCGCGTACCTCTCTGGGGCATTTTGGATGGGTCATTTCCGGGCGTCGAGCTGACATCGTCGCTCAACGTCTCTAACGAGGCTAGCCGGGGTCGTTTGTTGTCCCGTAGCCAGACCCAGTAAGCCCACATTGGCGCCCAACGTGGGGCCCGAACCCACGACCCTGAGATTAAGAGTCTCATGCTCTACCGACTGAGCTAGCCGGGGTCGTTTGTTGTCCCGTAGCCAGACCCAGTAAGCCCACAACGCTGAAGGTTTCGAAAACTAATGATGTACTTGAAGAACAAACATATAGAGCTTAGCCTATGTCTTGGTTATGCTACACGGTGACTGATGCAGCTGCAAAGGTATCTAGTTCACACGACGTAGAACTTTTGATGTTAACGTTGATCCCGTGGTCCTCAGGAAACTGACTGAGCTGCTACATCAAGATCCTACTAATCCCTTCGTGCGGACCAAGCGTATGTTTTCGAACACTTGGGTTATAGGTATAATAAGCCGATTGGTGCTAAATGATAAGGGGATGGCTGTGGGGACCAACTGGTTTTTGTGCCCTGCACAGCCCGAGCAATTTTATTTTTTGGGTTTTCTTTTAGCTGGTCACGTCACTTAAAGCGTGTTTTTTTGTTTTCTGTATAGTAACAGCTAGCCTAGCCGATATTCATAATTAAAAGACCGCTGGGTCTTTTTGATTTTGTGCTAACACCTTGCGTGAAACATGCCTTAGAATTTTTGGCCCTGACTAATGGCGGCACCTGGGAGCCATGACAGCTGTTCTGGGGACTTCATATATAAACCGTGTGTTTAAGAAGCGATCTGTTTTTTGACCGCCGGAGTCAGTCGTCTGGTAGAGACGGGAAAATTTCTTCGTGTTGAAGTAATTCGACAAAGGCTATCATCTTTAAAAATGGTGCGGGCTCTCAAGCTCACGGCGTACTATCACCGCAGTGTCTCTGAACGAGCACTGCGACAACAAGGAGAACCAGCGGGAGCTGTGGAACGCGACGCAGATAAAGTCGGCGGCCATCGTGACCGCCACGCAGTTCCGGGACGTCAGCGGTCGCAACGAGTACGGGTGCACCATGAAGCTGTTCACCAAGTACGCCACGGGCCTGATCGTCTCCTTCGTAGAGATGAACCTGCGCTCGGGGGCGCTGAACGGCTCCTGCATCGACTACGTCTTCGTGAGTTCGCTTCACCCTACCTTTGCAAATCTATTGTAGCGTGGTGGCAGGTGAAGTGGCAGGAGCCGTGATTGGGGTCAATGCGATCTATTTAGAAAGTGTCCATGGTAGCTCGAGGAACGCTGCGTAATAAATTTTGTCGTCATTGTTAGGAATGTCTCAGCTTGGCGCTACAAAATCCATTTTTCTCAGTAGCCACTTTGACGAAGGGTACCGTCCTTGTCGAGGCCGCTGGAAATGAGTGGGTGCGCTGAGGATGCCACATGAGGGGTGAAAGGGGGTGGATAAGTGCTTGGAGCCATAGGGCGTGATGATGGACTCGCTAAACACTGGCCCCCCAAAAAGATGCGCACCAATGCAACAAGAAACGTCCAAGGCACGGAGACACTTCGGTGCACAAGCCAGGTAACCACGCCGTCATACGGCCACGTCGAGGCTGGTCATGTCGGCTGCTCTAGGCTGCTCTTGGATGGTGTCGGCGGGTCATAGGCTGGGAGCATGGGTCTTCGGAACAGGCGGACTCATCGCGCACAAGGCCAGGAGCGGGGAGATGCGATCCAAGTGCTGTCGGGCGAGTGATTTCTGTATCGAGATTGGGCAAAGCTAGAGGGCCAGGAACGAGATGTAACAGCCAACCTTCACCATACTTGTTACGTGAAAGCCGGGCAAGTGACATGAGCCATTATAGAAGCGGATACAAGTGGCCACGACAGGCTGAGAAAGGCTGGGTGCTACACACTCCGTCAACGGTGGCTACGCGACGCTGTCGACTGATTTTTCTTCTCGTTGGAATATCCCTGGATGTACCAAATCGACCCTCCGACGTATTGTATCCTAGTTGTTCAAGCTATCCACTGGGCATAAGCATTTGTTCCCAGCTCAGTTACAACTTTCTGTAGACCGAGTCGGCTCTGAGCTTGACCGTGGTGCTGCAAAACATGGCATCTGGTCAATCAAAACCGGTAGGAGCATTGAAAACACGGAGCTACGTCGTTTCCTCCATAGCATGCGCGGTGCGGTGGTTAGGACCACCCCTTTTCTTCCAGGCCTAATACTCCCCAAGTTCCCCTGAAGAAACTTAAAGGGCTGGTGAAGAGCTTTTCAAAAAAAATTGTTGGGGGCAATACATTATGGTTTTCTTGACGCTGAATTCGAAAAACGTGTTTATTTTATGTGTAAATACACCCAAACCATCTTTTTTCGTCAAAACAAACGACCCCTGCCCGTGGCCGCGGTGAGAGCCCTGGCTGCCTTTCGCGATTGGCTGGCGGCAGATGACGTCATATTCGGAAGTGCCGGCGCTGCGGTGACCGCTCGGCCTGACGATCCATTCTGTTCCCATTCAGATACGGGCCAGAAGGTCCTCTGGTAAATGGAGGGCTCACACAATCTTTCCTTAGAATAGGAGAGCCTGATGGAAATATAAACGCAACAGGTTCGCTCGCGGCGAGCTTTAGAAAGGGGTTCTCCCCCGACGACTCATGGCCGACTTGTTTCTCGTGTGCAGGGAAGTTGCGCAGATATTGGTTCGCCGCTTTCACTACCAGCGCTAGTCACATTTCCTGGCACAATTTTTCAACTCATCATCATCCCCATCCTCGAATGTGGAACTTTGTTTTTACAGTTCGAAAGGCGGCAACAAGCTCTGTGCAGCGGCCTGCGATGCGCACACGCAGTGCGGCCGCCGCCGGTCGCTGCGTAGCGTAATGGTGCTGGTGCCGGGTCGCTGCTCGGCCAGTCAGCGGAACGTGGCATTGCTGCACATACGCATGTTTTAGAATAGGTGAGCCGAACGTTGGTCGTCCCCCCAAAAGGTAGAGGAACCCAAGCGCAGCTCGCTGGTCCCCGACGAGCTCTAGAACGCCTTCCCCAACAGCTCCAGCCGGCTCAGGTTGCACGGAGTCGCCGCTTATGTTGGGAACTTTAGGATTAGAACCAAGGGAGATAGTTGGTCGCTGCTATCTCTAGAATTGCGAACGACTATCCTTAACACAGTTTTTCACCACACTATCATCCCCTTTCTCCCATGTGGAACCTTATTCCTACGTTGATAGTCATTCTAGCGATCGGCGCTGTGGTCATTCTTGCGCGCAGGTAACGCCATCCATCGGCCTCTCGCCGCAACTCGACGAGCCTCCGCGACCGGTCGGCGCTGCGCATTGCGATACAAATTCGATCACCTCTTTCGAAATCACCTTGGATGACAATCCCTAACACAATTTTTCACCACACTATCATCCTCTCTTGCACGTTTACCTTGCTTTTCGCGACGGCCTTGATTCTGGACGGCAGCGAAGAGCGGTCGCGGCCGCGGCATGTGTGGTGCGAGCCGTTTCGTGCGCCGTACGGGCATGCACCCCGGTCGTGCATGCCCGTACGGCGCACGGACGGCGAGTGAGCGGAGAGCTTCCGCGCGCAGAAAACGCTTCATGTTTTCAGCTTGCTTGATTTCTTCTTAAAATCTAGCTATTCAGCTAAGCTGTCGTCACAGCCAACAACGTTGATCGGGAAAACGAGCAAGAAGTTCGGACTGTGTTCGGACCAGAGCGCTGTGGTCCCAAAAATTTTCTAATTCCCTTATAATATTGGATCAGGAACTTGGGGTACCTCCGTATTTGTTTGAGCCCGTCGCTTCGCGTATGAAGCACAGAGCACCCGACGACACGGCCGGCTCCGCGACTACTCGTGAAGGCAATGTAGTAGCCACGGGCGCTCGGGCAGGAAATCTCTGGTATCTATGAGTCGCTTTAGGGAATCACGCAGTAGCATTACGGTTAAAAATCGACGCGGAAGCAACTCTACACAATGGCGATTAATAAAGTGCAGATTACACGCCTGCTTAACTCGGAACTTCCCCAGGAAACTGGGGCACAGAGCGATGGCCCCGTCGCTGGCCGTCTTCGGAATATGACGCTACTTCCGGTCGCTGCCTCTCGGTTTCTCGCTCTTCCGGCGATGCGGCAGGGAGCAGTGGGCGGGGCTTAGGGTCAACTGTAAACACGAACACCGCTGTCCTCAAGCTAAAAATGGCGAAAAAAACTTTACAGGCATGAACTGACCAATGTAATAATTGTAGAAAATAGAGTTTTTCCCGGTTTTAAAAGCGCTTCAGTAGCCCTTTAAGATGAATAAGGGCGGTCCATTTGATTAAATGTGTAAGCTTTCCAGGTATTCGTGAGTCGTGTGGTAGCGTATGGACCGCTGGTTGTGTTATGTTTGTGAGCAACATCCCAAATTTTTATGGGAAACCCGTGCACAGGAAAGCGGCTCTCTGGAGTTGTGCAACTACACTCCATCGTATTAAATAACTGACGGTCACGTGACAAATCAGGGCAACGAAAATTCACCACATGTTTTTTAACCTCAATGATTACATATATCACCGGGAAGGCGTGCATTTGTCATATCGGCAATTAAGCAGCGAAGCCGATGTTATCACTCGAGTATTGCGTCTACGGGCAACGCTGCAGGTTTAATTGTAATACCGTCATTTTATAAAGCCAAGTTTTTGGGTAGGGTTGCGCTCATTTTTCATGTGCGCGAATAAAAACCCCTTGTGACATGTTCAACCTGCCACGAATGCGGTGAACGAAATGCTTCGTAGCAAAAACGTTTCCCACAACTAATATTTGAGCACTGACTGCTTAGGCGAACCTAATACTACTCCGAGTTTCTTGTACTTGTCATAAATATTTGTCATCCTAGTCAAGTTGTGAATATTACACAGTTCCCGTCTACTGAAAAAAAGAAGGCGACATCAACGGAGGATAATCGTTAGAGGAAACGGCTGTAACCCTCGTTTGAAACTATCATGCCACAAAATAGGCGGCAGTTACCCGACAATACGACTCAAGATCACCGCGAGTTTCATTAACTGTTCGCAATTACGTACACCATTCTGAATTTGCAAATGTTGGGGAATTTCCATCTGCTCTCAATGCATGGGCTTCTGCAGCAGAAAAACGAACAGGCGCATGTTTGTCTGATTGGATAGAACTCTAGTCCTTGTAAGTTTTATTGCGTATTCACGAAGCTATTCTAATTGGAATTACCAAAATATCGGCAAATGAACAGGCGTTCGTTGGTCATTAAGGTTCACAGAATGAAATCGGTCATAATGAGTTCTTCAGCAGTCCATTGAAGTGAAGGTATACCACTGGCAGGCTGTAAGATTTACAAAAGCAACCTTTTTATTCTCGAAAAACGCTCCGCGTATTCCAGTCCTGACCTCTTACAAGTCATAAAAAGCAAGAAATCAGCCGCTGTTTCGAGGTCCAGTAAAGAGCTTAAATACCAGGAAGGTAGCGCAGCCCTTGAGAATCCGAATGAATTCTTCACATAGCATGGTCCCCGGCTCGCAGGTGGAGACCAAGTACGGCACCGCCGCAGAACAGGACCGCTGTGGATATCTGCAGGATGATCAGCACTCTTTCTTCCACATGGCGCTAATAGCGACGCTGAAACTGCACACGCACCCGCCGCTGCCATCCTTCTTCGAAGAATACACGTTACCCATGGTCGTGACCTCGTTCTCCCAAGGCCAGCTTCACCCACATCAAGTGTTTGGGCTGTGCAGGGAAGACTGGCGACAGTAATACCATATAAAAATAGGAATAAAGTATGGAATGGCAACAGAAGCACTCGCCCAGCTTCCTCCTTTTTCCCTTGTAACCCAGGCAGCACAGGACTGTTCGGCCTAAAACAGGCCGGTGTACTTTGGCCGGTGATTTTCTGTCCGGCCGTTTTCCGGCAGCCATGTTCGGCCCATGTCCAAATGTGGGCCTTTGGCCGTCGGCCGTACTCCCATGGCTGTCAAGCGCCAGTGTCCGTCGGCCAGTCGACCGGCTTACCGTCATACGGCCAGATTCCAGCCGTAGGGCTCCGGCCATTCCAAAGCCACCCGTGTACGGCCGAAGTACGGCCGCCGGAGGACAGCCGAGATGGAGGTCGGACTCAAGCCGGAGTGAAGGTACCGGAAATACGGCCGTGCTATGGGCATTGGAGTTCAGCCACAGTACGTTAACTGTACTGAGGCCGGTCACTGCATGTCGCGCAAGCAGATGACTCATTCGCGCAGTGCAGAAGCAGCACAACCCAGAATTTTGGGTCCAATGCAGCCACATCAAAGTGAGCTCGCGCGCAACCACCAGCCGTCAAGCTTTCAGCGCAGCCTTGCTTAATTACCAGCCTCAGTTGACAGCAAAATTCATTTATTACACAGTGCTCCAAATTGTCGTTCCTTTAATTGCTGTGCCTCTTTTACTGCCGAACACAGAAAATATTCAGTCTTTGTAGAGCTTGAAATAGATGTATTGTCCAGGTCCTGATATCCTCTGTGGGGCGGCTTACCTGTAATAAACGGGGAAAGAGGAGGGGGGGGGGGGGCGGAGGGCGCATACTTTAGTGGGTTGAATTTCAGAGAGATATATTGCGCCGCCTTTTAAGCCAATTTCTTTTAGGGCCATATTCCGGAACACTTTCATGCTATGACTACATAAACTATTTTTATAACAGCTGCTTGACCAATTTTGATGTATATAAAACCTGCGTGAATGCCTATACGAAGCGTTTTGGTTCTCAACAAAACACTCAGGAGCATTTAATATAACTCCTTCACAAAAAGTACGTCCAGTTTTTGCCCATTTTTCTTGCAAAGACATTTTCTACTCGATCAACTTTTCTGATGATCTTGCGCAGGGCTGATCCTAAGAAGGAGCGAACAGGTACTTTCATTTTCAATCCATTTTAATGTTGTTTTCATGAGTATACGTCCACACCACTGAATAGTCCAAAATAACTTAATTTTCTTCTAATGTCATACTACGTTCAAAACATTCTAGACGCGTTGCGAATGACGCCCTGCTTCAGGTGGCTGCAGTTGTATCCCTCTGTGTTCACGCAAGGAAAGGCGCAAAATTAGAGTTACATAATTTGTTTTAAACCAATAACATAGCAATGGTAGCATGCATACAGGAAACCTTGCATACTGCAACGAATAGGGCAATAATATTTCATTGGTCAAGGTTGAATGCGTAGGGTTCTCAACCCGTCGGAGGCAAACTTGCGCCTCTGGAAGTTTATTTATTTATTTATTTATTTGTTTATTTTTATTTATTTATTTATTCATTGTTTTATGTATTTGTTTATTTATTTGATGCCTGCTTGCCTTTCCATGCACTACAGAAGGGCGATACATAACACTAAGCATTAACTATGAGACAAAATAACAAAATATTTCTACAAGCGCGCTGAAAATCGTCAATATAAACACTTAATGCAATCATACGTGAAGATAATTACACTGCAGTATTGATGTAAAATAAAATGAATCGCACAAGGCGTCACCTTTATAGGAAAGTTAATAATTTGCTTTAAGCTAGCGGTCCCACTTTGCGATATGTAGAATGGCGCTCGGACATACTTCTCCCCTTCTACTCCAGTTTTCGAATGATAGATATTACGCAAAAAGTTCAACCTGTGGTTTCGTCTGTGATCTTTCACGTCCTGCCATTTCAGTTTACTTTTTACTTTCTCTCATGCTAAGTTGAGCGTGCCAATACCTAATACGAATCGCACTGACATATTCTGTATGTTTTCGAGCGTATCAACCAGCTCTTTGGTGTAGGATCCACGAAAACACATGCGTACTCCAAGATTGAGCGCACATGAGTGAAATACGGTTGTTCTTTTCAGTTAGATGGAGGTTCACTGAAATTTCGTCTCAGAAAGCCAAAAACATATGCAGCCGTAACTTTTATGGTGTGAACCTGCCTATTTAACCTCTAACCACTCCCTAAATAAACTCATAGGTATTTATACTCCTCGGCCGTTGTCACAGCAGCATAATTTACGGTATACGTATTCAATTGGAATGAAGCTTTTCTTGTAAAGGTGCCGTTAACACACTGTTAACCTCCAAAAACCTTTCTGAATCAGCACACACCAGGAATGTTATTAAATTCGAATAAAGCTGCAGGTATACGGAATCACGTTCATTCGATATAGTCCGGTAAACTACACAGTACTTTTGAACAAAGCTATAGGGCCAATAGTAATAACAATGCAAAAACTGATTCATTCAGTTCATAGGGTGAAATGTACTACGCAGAAGGTGATATGGAACACCATCATTTGCTTTTTTGCAGTCCGAGAATATACAGTCAACCACTTTAAGCTTATCTATTACAAGAGCCAAATCGTGCGTGAACTCAACAATCTGCGTTGAGCAAGAAAATCCTGACAAAATCCGTGTTTGCTAGGATGCTGGCTATTATGTTTAACCAAATGAGTCATATCCCAAGAGTAGCTAAGCTCAGCTTCAAACATCGGAACTAAATTAACAGCTAGGCTTCGTCAGTGACAAGGCTCTGTTGTTAGCAAATTTAAAATATTTTTTTTTCTAAATAGGCAGTCGTAAAATCCCATGAAGTAACATAGTGCAGGGCATGATGTTGATCCCACCAATGCACGAGCGAGTCTCTTCTACGTTTATCACCAACAACATAGTGCAACATTGCTTGTGGTAGTTTAATTGTAAGCAGAATAACTTGCGCTTTTGCTCGCACTTGCCTTTCTTTGGTGGGGAGTCCTTGACATGGTGGCGGTTTAGCTCTTGCGTGGTGGCCGCTTGCTCGACGCCCTTTAAGGCAGTTATTTTGGTGAACCATCTCCATCTCGGATCGGACATCTCTGCCGGGTCGATGTCTCCAATGCTCTCTATTTCTTGAAGGGGCGAATAGCCTCGAGCTGATGCGTCGACGAAGCCGGCGGCAGAGGCGTGGTAGCGGCAATGACTGGTGAGGCTTAGCTCACCCGTCGGTGTGGCACAGTCTTCTTGTGGCAATAAATTACATTTCGATGGCCTAAAAGGTTCCCTGCTAATGTCCAGTGAGTCCTTGCACCTTGCCCGTTCACCGAGAACACTCATTACTGTTTGACAAACGATTTTCGTTCATTTAAAACGTAGAAACACGGAGCGGATGAAAAACGCGTCCTTGTCGTTCGGCTCCCTAACGGCTTTTTCTCCCCCCAGTAAAAAACCGGTCGGTCTCCTTCCAAACACATCTGTGCATGGATTCTCGGCGCCCAGGCGCGTGCCGCTGTTCGGCTGTATGCCGTTTGCCGAACAAATGACGTATAACCAGATACCTTACGTAGGCCGGTCTCCTTTTGAAAACCGGTTGCCAAATATTCTGTGGCCATTCGCTTGCCGTAATTCGGCCGACGACAGCTAACCGAATGAAAAACGTATATTCTGGGGCCGTACGTCGGCCGGTATCCTTGACAACACTGGTTGCCCGAAGAAAACGAATATTCTATACCGCCGGAAGCGCGGTTCACCGTTGAAACAACGAATGCACGGCAGCCGCGCTCCGGCCGGTCTCCTTTCGAACACCAACTGCCGCAAGAATACGCATATTCTGTGGCCGGTGGCTTGCTGTGCTTCGGCCGATTACCGCTTCCCGGAGAAAAAACAGATGCCCTAAGGCCGTACTTCGGCCGTTCTCTTTCTCAACATCGGCAGCCGTAAGAGAACTGAATATCTGGCAGCCGGTTAGCTGCCGTTGTGCGTCCGGACACGGCCGGACGGAAAAATACCGAAGCGCTGGTTGCCGAATGTTGGCCGGTCAACGCATGATCAGTGGCTGCCAGAACCTGGATGCTGGCCGGACATGCCAGAAAGCGGCCATAGACGGGCCGGTCTTGGGGCACACTTTCTGTGCCGCCTGGGAAGTAGCATTAGAATAATTACGGAGTAGGGGTGCTATTCCAGAAGGTTTGAGATTCAGCGAAACTCGGGCGACATGAATTCTGGCGACGCCCCCGTAACATGATGGTAACATTTCGAGGCGGAGTTTAAATGCTTTAAAAATGCAATTCATGCTATTTTCTGATTATTGAAGTGACGTAACTGGGCTGCACGCTCCGTGGAGGCGCGGCTACGGCGTGGCGCATTTTTCAGTCGGTTCTGTCGCGCCACTGTGGCACTGGTGGCTACTCAGGGTAAGCAAATCCAACTAAGTTAATTCGTCTCACTTTTACTTTATTAATCTGTCTTTCCCAACAAAGTTCATTTATTTTCACAACAAAGCTGTATGCCCCTACCCCCAATGGTTTCATCTCCGTGGCAAAAACGCCAAGGCGGAAAGGCGTAAGACGCCGGGCGCATGCGTCAGGCTAATCATTCATACAGTCTATAGCTCAGAATTTGCTCGAGGAAACCACAAAACGAGCATAGAAACCTCATTATGTATGGTAAGGCGCCTCTAAACCATGAGACCTCCCACGAAGTGTTCCTGGTAAAGATTGTTTGCAGATTATCTTTGGATGCTAGGAAGGACTAGTGTCACTAAATAGAGAAGTTCTTACACCAAGGAGCCTCGAGCATGCATCAGGCTAGGCAGGACCCAGCCTTTGTCGCCTGAGAAGCCTAGCGTAGTGTCAGTAGATAAGTTAGTAGTGTACCGACACTGAGGCCCGCAAGTCAGAAACGGCGGCTATTTTGTCATTCATCAGTGTTGCGCATCTATGGCCCCGCCGTTAACTTCGACCTGGTCGTTAACAACTCTACCGACGATATATGCATGCAGCAAAGCTGCATATTTGAACAGACTTCTGGTGCTGAAATACTGTTAGACATGTTATCTCTGATCCGCATTCGGAACGACGTCAGTCACGCGCAGCCGCAGAGCAGGGAGGCTACCAGAACTGACCGAATAAAACCTATAAACAACGAAATGGCCGTTGCCATGAACCGTCGCAGTGTAAACAAATGTCACGTAATGCAGACTGACCAATGATCATTGTGTAGGCACGGAACAATAGGAGAAAGAGTGCCCACACTCTGTACCTTTATCTCGTGACACTAGCCGAGCGCAAGCGCCAAGCCCGCCGAGACGACGGGAGACGTTTCAACCCACGTCCATCACCGTTTGTAGGGGTTTACAACAGCCTTGCTGGGCATCAAGTTTTTCAAGGCGGGATGGCGACCAATTGTTTATTTCAGGCGTTCATATGAGTTTTTTGGTGGCAAATTTTCGACCTAAGAAGCAGTTTTTACCATCGGCGACAGACAATGCAATCACGTGACTATAGTCCGCTGGCCAAAAGAGAAAGCGGGTGAAGGAAGCGCGCCACAGAGAAAATAATCGCTGCTTCGTATTACGTTATCTAATCCCTCCGCCCGATTTTCTATGCGAAATTTCCTCCGGGAACTTAAGTCTGCTTACGAGCTTTGAAGGCCAGACCTTGGCGATACTTATTAACAACTTCTTTACTGATACATTGTACTTGTGTCTGTTTCCTCGCTTTCATTTCTGTGTCTTTTGAAATGAATTACTTCGACCGGCCTCTTTTCTGCTATATCATGGTTGTGTTAGCTTCCTCTTGTTTAGGTCATAGTGAATTACCTCCCCAAGAAGAGAGAGATAAAAACTTTTGTTGACACCACTGTTCAGGGACCCGCCATGGCCACCACGGCTTGTGCTGGGTGACCAGTGGGCGCTGGGAGTCTTCGTCCGAGCGGCCCAGAACCTCCGTCCAGTGGTCAGGGAAAGTTATGGTTGGGTGGTGATTAGAGGGGCAGGCCCACATGTGGTGTTGCACAGTGAATTTTCTTTCAATTCTTTGAATTCTTTATTTTCCTTTGAGAGGAGGGAGCTGGAGCTATAAGCTGTGAATCCAGTTTGACAAAGGCTCCAGCCCCGTATACAATGGCATCAGTGTCGGCGGTGCGGCAGTCGTCATAGGTAAAACCTAACTAAAATAACCATATACAACAAAAACACTCAAGATAACTAAACAAATTCATTATACATATCGCAAGCATAACTGCATAAAACTGTATTTAGGACAATATATAATGTTGCTGACAAAGTCTGAAAGGCGTATTACAGGTGTAATAAACACTCTTGCTGTTAACCAAAAGCTCAGGGGCTTTTTATGCAACAAAAGGTATTGAGCATCAGAATAAAAATGATTCTCAGAAATACAAGGAACACAGTGATGTCAATAGAACACGTGTTCGATTCCCGGCCGCGGCGGCCGCTTTTCTGATGGAGGCGAAAAGCAAAAACGCCCGTGTGTACGAGATTTCGGCGCACGTTTAAGATCCCAGGTGGTCAAAATTAATCCGGAGCCCTCCACTACGGCGCGCCTCATCGCCTGCGTTGCGTCGGCGCGTTTAAACCCCACAATTCAATCAATCAAATCAATAGAACACGTGAGTTCAAACGGTGCTACACAATTGCTGGCAATGCAATCGAATATGCGAGTTGGGATGGGAAGTTACGTGAAAATATTCTGAGTGCAGCCTGCTAAGCAGGACCGGCACAATATAGGTTAGCGATTGTGTGTCATAAGTTGTTCGGGGAGTAGGAACAAAGCATTTCTCTGCATGCCTTGTCGGAAGTGTTGAACTTTTTCCTGTCAATTTGGACAAACATCTGATTAAGTTATTTTTATTTGTGATTATCTGTATACCTTATAGTACCTGGTAATTGTATAGTGCAAACACAGGAATAACTTCATATTTTAGAAAACACTGGCTGGTGGACGAAAGAAAGGGCATATTTGAAATGGACCGTATAGCTCTCTTTTGAAGCAGGTGTAGTTTTTTTAAGTTAGTGATTCCTGTCGTACCCCAAACTAAGCTGCAGTATTGCAGAATGGAGTATACCAGTGCATTGTAGAGCAGCAGTTTGATTTTCTCGGGAAGAATGTGCCGCATTCTATTCATTACACCAACCGCTGAAAACATTTTAGATTGGATATAGTCAACATGGTCATTCCAAATTACATTCTTAGAAAAAATAACAGCAACTGTCTTTACGTTGTGCACTATTTCTATTATTTCGCTGCCTAAAAAAATGTTGATGTCTCTCAGTGCTTTCCCCCTGGGCAGGTATACAGTAAAATCTCGATGATACGAATCTCGCGGGACCGCGAAAAATATTCGTATCATCCGAAATTCGTATTAACCAATACAGACCAAAAAAGAGCCCATCTCCCCGCGAGGGGGACTCGAGTAAATGCGTCGCATAGGGGGTGGGTGTATTGCTTTAACGTTTAGTTTTTGGGGAGTTGGTGTAGTGATGCGTTGTATCAGCAGCTTCTTGACGTAGTTTGAATGAGTCAAGGATAGAAGGCGCGTTCGTAGCCTTCCATTCTGTGTCGGTTTGTGGCGCAGTGGAAGAGCACCATGTACCTCGCGTTCCGCCACAGGTAGTGAATGCGTTGTATCAGCAGCTTCTTGACGTAGTTTGAATGAGTCAAGGATATAAGGCGCGTTCGTAGCCTTCCATTCTGTGTCGGCTTTGTGGCGCAGTGGGTAGAGCACCATGTACCTTGAGTTCCGCCCGCAGGGTCGTGGCATCGAAACCAGGCGCCGGTAAGTATCATTTTTTTATATAGTGTAGGGGGAGGGGTGCGGACCCTGTTGTTGAGAGCGAGGAGGTTAGCGTGATGAGGGAGGAGGGGGAGTGGGGGAGAGGGCGCACCTGGAACGGCTGTTGCGGACGCTGAGGCACGCCGACAACGCCGGGTGGGGTGGTGACATCGTGAGTTAAAGAAATGCTCTGAATTTAAAATGTAGCGCTGGAAAAAGTTTTCGTGTATTTCTTTTTTTAGTTTCGCCAGAAGAAATTCGCGATTTTCTTCTGCATTTTTTTACCCCCACGTCGCAAAGCAGTCCTTTCTGGAGCGCGTAACGCTTCGCGCTCGTCACCTGACTCGCGGTGCCCAAGCTCGCTACATGCCGCAAGTCAAGCGTGAACCGCATGGTGCGTGAACCGCATGGTGCGTATTCACAAATTGATGGGGTATGCGTGATCTGCGGAAAAGAAACAGAAACTATGCGGCACATAGTGTTTAGAATGTGAGGGTATCCATCCAAATCTTCATGAAGGGAATATTGGGCTTCCAGAAGCCCTAGGATTTAAGGGTATCACAGAGGAAGTTAACTATAAGGCTGTCGAGGGGACGAAAAGAAGGCTAGAATGTTGGTGGACGAAAAGCAGAGAGGGGATCATTGGCTAGGACAGTTACCACCTGTAAAAGGAAAAAAAGTGTTTTGTGTAATAAGCTTTTGTGCCTGCCCTAAGCAGCGCTAGTAATTAAACCAAGAGTGTAAAATATGGTATATTAGTCCTTTTTAGTAAGATGACATATCATACCCCCGCTACAAAGGGGAAACCAATAGCAATCATCAATCACCATCATCATCAACGAGAGGGGTGAGATAGAGAGAGAGAGAGAGAAAGACAATTTCCAGTCCGCGGTTTCACACACGCGCCGTCTGTGTAAAGACCTTACCAGAGTTTTTCGGACGAGCAACCGGTCTGAGGAGTAATATCTTAGTTCTTTTACAGAATGCGATCGCTTTATCACTAATAAAGCATTCGCTTTAAAGGGCCCCTGCAGCACTTACCATCGACTACTAGGAATGTATTTGCGGGTAAAGTCTATTGTCGCAGCAATCTCCTCCCGCAAGGATGATGAAAATCCGTTCTCTGCCACCGAAACTACCCTCGATGAGAAATCGCGCATAATCGTTCCCTCTCAACTCGACCGCGGACAACGCGACGAAAGCTGCGACTCTCTCCCGGAGACATGGGCGGCTCGCAGCGTTCTCTTCCGCCGCCTTTGATATATCACAGGCCGGGAAGTTTTCGCCTTTTCTGCACAACGTGGAAGGGTCAATTTCCGGTCAAAAAAGTTGGCATGGCTGCCTGCTCGCAAGCGCGCGCTCGGGCTGGTAAGGCGTTTTTGAAGCAATAAACGTTTGTTGTCAAGTGGTCTGGTTCAAAGGAAAGTATTGAGCTCCTAACTCAAGCTCCGTGCGCACTCAAAATACAAAAGAAACGTTAAAACTGTGCGTACAGGTTCAGGCATAGAAGAGGTTCGTACACAGCGCTGACGACAGTGAATCGTCACAGGAAATGCAGGAAACAAGCCGTGAAGTTGACCAGTGAGAGCCTATGGAAAGCCATGGCCTCAATGACGTCGTTTAGGGCATGCCAGGGGTGCATAATGAGGAGAACTGAAGAGAGCGCGGTTGGTTTTTCCGCGTCTTTCACAGCGATTTGCGCGCTCATCCCTTCACGTGCACGTGTAATATTTGGTTCGGGTATTCCTGGCAGTGTAAGCTAAACGTCGCGCAAGTTTACTTGCACTGCTCAAAGAGTGTTGCAGGGTCCCTTTAAAAAGGAGCAGTGTCACACAATGCCCCTGTTTGCATAGTAAGTAGCGGTATCCCGCTACTTATTATTGTATTTGCGTGTTGGTAAGTGTTAACGGTTTGTTCTGCGCGACGCAAGATGAAGGAACTATTGCGTTGGTGTCTGGTTTTTCCGTTTTGTTGCACAGTCCGTGGCGTGCTAACTTGCTATCTACTTTGCGTACCGTTATATCAGCGTAATTAGTATGCTGTGGATAACTCACAGGCATGTCGCGCGGAGCTTTCTCACAAGTACACGCATTCGAAATGCTGACTTGAATTATATTTAAAGTGAATTATATTATATTTATATTTTACTTTATAATACTTTATAATTATACTTTATATATATACTTTATATATTCCTTTATAACTTTATAATTATATTTAAAGTATTGAACACTAATGCTGTTGTACCAATTCGAGAGATCGAAGGGCAGCGGCACGAAACATCGTTAAGTTTTTCATTCATCGTAGGAAAGTCGCCACCGTTTCCACATTGACCTCCACTGCGCTTGTTTATTGCCCTGGCACTACCTCAGCCCAATCCGTTCAATACAAGACATTATTTATTACCCACTCATTTAAAGTGACACAACTATACCGCCACGGGAGCCCTGTCGAAACAAAGTATGGTCAGACAGTTTGTTTTCATGAACACCAAACCAATGTGCACCAGGACCTGATCAAACTTTTAAAATGAGACCTTCCAACCTGAATAGTGGCGATGCTCCAACTTTCAAGCCGGCGACTAAGGCTTGAGTATTCAGGTACGTTCGTACGCAGGCGCAAAGGCCATGTTCACAGAACCACAGTAACCAAACTACGAACCAGTTTGGCACAACTGGAGAAGAGGGCCGCACATTCTGGTCGAAGCAACGCAGTTGTACGGAACGGCGTTCCAAGCAACGGCGTTCCTGGAGCTAGTTCCTTCTTGGAGGAACGGAGGAACGTCACCGTTCCATAACGGGTCGGTGGAACTGTAACGGTAACTTGTAAGGTTTCTTTGGAATGGATGGAACGGTGTTCCTTTTGCAAACGTTACAACGCCAGGAATGTGCTGCATTTGATGCCAAGGCTCGGGCACAAAAATACACAAGTCGCTATTGCGTTTCTCTTCCTATATGTTGGCCAATTTACCCGCCCTTCAGCGGAACGTGCTTCCTCGAATGTCAAAGGCAGAACAATAACCACGCAGCGGGCCGCAGCTTGCGCTGGCTTTCATGCCGGTTGAGCTTACGCGGCGTTCAACGGGTGAATAACGCAGCCGAGAGGATGCTTTTCACCTTTCATATTTTGTGTGGGGAGGCCAAGATGCGAGTCTGGCGGATAGAATTGTTCCCTGCCGGGGAAAGTGTGGACCCGGATGCGGAATTCCCTCTGGCGCTATGTAAAAACCAGATCACTCAACATTACGGCAACACAATGGAACCACACAGAACCGCCACGATGCTTCGCATCCTCATCAGGGTTCCCCACGGGAAGATAGTGTAATTTTTTTCTAAGTCCGAGCAGAGCTGAGGTACCTTGTGAAACCACCATATATTGTCAGGGGTAATTAACGCATTAGTGCGCGCAAGCCGCTGGTGCGTTGTTGTCGAGGGTGTTGCTCTCGCTGTGAGGTCATCCGAAGCGTCACGGGGTCACCGGAAATACTTCGGAATTGCAGGTTTTGGGCCGCTGAAAGGAAAGCGCTAGCTCGTTGTCGCCAGTTGCTTAATCTCAACGTCTAAGCTATCATGGATCCCAGATTGTTCTATGCGAGAAAAGGCTACCAATGTCATAAAGACAGTGCTGGCTGAGGTGACCGAGCCATCCAGCGCAGATTTTGCCACCTCGTCCGCGCCCGAGGATTTCTTTTCGTTTGGGCAGCAAACCATTCCAGCCGAGGCACAGGATAAGCTGTCGCGGTACCTGCTGGTACCAGTTGACTACCCGCTGTGGCAGATGGACTTCGAGGGACTGAACCAACTTTTTGTTAAGTACAACACACCAGTACCCTCAAGCGCTTCCGTGGAATGGCTCTTCAACATTGCCAACGAAGTGTTGACGAAAAAACAGCTTGTCTGCCCGACTCCAACATCGAGATGCAACTCTTGCTGAGTTGCATGGGCTCCCTTTGCATGGGCTCTGCAGATTTTCACCTTTTTCTGCTGAAATTCAACTCGGGGACTGATTTCAGCACCAGGACCTGTTGCAACTCGTCGTCGTGCACCGGAGGACAGCATTTTGGCTTCTGTGAGTGCTTTTTTCGCCGAATGTCGGACTCTTTCCGCTACTAGGTGTGCTAAGCCTACTTCGAGCGCTGTATGAGCAGCTCGAGCGCGCCCAATGTTGGACTCGACCGTCGCCGCTGGGGACCGCTCTGCGGACTCCGCGAGCCTGAACGCAAGTGAAGCTGAAGATATGATGGCCGAAGAATCAAGTCAGAGAGATCATGAGGAGCTCACATCAGACTCCATCACGGACTCAACGTGGATCGACGTCGTCAACAGGGCCCAGTGACGACGCCAGCGGAAAGCAGCGAACGAGGTAGCCGTAACGACCTCCACTGCAGCGCCATCGCACCAGCCTCTACGCAGATCCGCACCCAAGCCAAGTCAGTTTCCCAGGGACGATTATAAGCTAGTTTTACGTCCCCAGGGTGGCCTGAAAATTGCCAATGTAGACTAGGCTGAAATTTCTCTCGCCTTACTCAACTCCGTCAATTTCACTTGGCGGCAGGCCAACCTAAAAGTTCGTTTTAACGCCAAACAGAACACTGCTACAATTAGCACTCCGTTCGAGAACGCAGCGAAGGCTCTGAACCAAGTGAAGCAAATTAAGTTGGGCAACGTAAGCCACCCCGTACACGTCTATGGCCTCGCTCCTGATGACTCGGTTAAAGGGCTCATCCGAGGAGTGCCGCTACGCTTATCGGAAGCGCAACTCTTGCAAAATATAGATCGATCCAAGCATGAAATCTACGCATGCAGACGATTGGGTCAATCTAACCTGGTCGTCATCACATTCGCTGGCGGCAAAGTACCTTATTAGATAACCCTTTTCGGAGCCGAATACCCGTGCTCGCTGTACAAAAAGACGGTTCCGGTCTGCGACGTCTGCCATGAAGTCGGACATAGGGCGACGGCATGTCCCCAGCCAAATGTGAATGCGTGCCACCGGTGTGGCTTACGGGATCCCCAGGCTGGCCATGCCTGTCAACCCCACTGCATCCTCTGTGGAGGCTCCCACCTGACAGCTGCCAAGGGCTGCCCGAAACGCTTCAGGGTACCGTTCGTGCTGAAGCAACGAGAGTCTGCGAAGGGCCGTTTGGAAGAGCGGACCACGAGGGCCGACTTGGATCCACAGCACGGAAGACGAGACCGCTTCAGTACCCACTTCCAGAGAAGGGAAAGCCGTTCGGGTTCCAGGTCCACTTCCAGGAACAGGAGATCCATGCCAGGCACGTGCGATAGGCAGACCTTCCAACATGCACGGGGCCGCAACAGGTCTACAACTCCGCAGCGAAGGCCGTCTCGGGACCGGTCACCGGCGGGCACAGATACCACAGCTTCGGGCAGCAGCTGCACCCGGCGGGTGTCGAGGTTGACATCCAAGTCCCGGAACCCCACGCCAGCGAGGAGCAACCCCAAACAGGTGGGCTGGGCAGATCGATCTCCCATCGCATACCAGAGCGAGTTTTCCCCATTTGGGCAGGAAAGTAAACAACAGCTGTCAAGAATGCGTGCAAACTTAAGTCCCTGATAGCGAAACAGACTGAAGCAAATAGAGAAACAAAACCAGTTGATCAGTTCTGTTAGCCAGGGTGGAGGCTGTAGAGCATAGACGCCAAGATGAAAACGACATGAGGCGCAAGGTTGCCAAAAAGGGACACCCTGCCCGAATCACCAAAGCAAGACGATGAGACTACAACTACGCCTACAGAGGAAGAACTCACGTCGGCGAGGCCTATGCAGGAAATCAAAGATATAGTAACGCAGCTCGCAAGCCAGGTGTCGCAGCTGATGGCGCAAATGACGCAATTGAGCTCGAGGGTAGCCAAGATGGACACGTTGGAGGCGAACGTGAATCAACTTTTACTTGCTCACAAAACCAGGAAAGGGGTGCCTTATGCGAAGACAAGTGCGGAAGGGAACCACCGCGATGAATCACAGTCTGAGCCAAGATGGAGCGCCGAACTAAGAAAAAAGCGGACGTCACGGTAGTTCTTCAGTGGAACTGCCGTGGCATCAGAGAAAAGTTGGGGGAGTTGCAGCAGTACGTGGAATCTCTCGAGTACAAGCCAGATTTAATAGCTCTGCAAAAGACAAATAAAAGACCCAGACTCCCAGGATTTGTAACCTATACAGATCTATACGTAGGGAAGCACGTCCGTCCTAGTGCGTAACACCATCGCAGCTACCGAAAACTTGACTGACCAGAAGGGCTGTGAGCACACCCTGATTGAGCTAAATAGCAGAAGTATCGGAAGCGCAGACAATGTGTCTGTGCTCAACGCGTATTGCCGACCAACCAAGAAAGGTCTAGATATCGCCGGTACAATTCAAGACGCCGCGACGAAGGCACGCTCTCGACCATTGCTTATCCTGGGGGACTTTAACGCTCCTCACACGACGTGGGGATACAAGTTTTGTTATAAGAGGGCAAGAACATTGGCGAACCTGATTGACCACTTTGACCTCGCCCTCCTCAACGAACCATACACTCCTACCCGTACAGGCACAAGCACCTCAAGGGACACCACACCAGATTTATCATTCCTAGCTGGGACCCTCGATGCTACATGGCACAATTCGGGAGTGAACCTGGGCTCGGACCACGACGTACTACGTATCACTATCAAAGGACCGGCGTTTAAGGCGAGGATGGGGACAGCACGGATCACGAACTGGGACAAGCTAAGAAAAGAGCAGGAAGACCGTTCAGAGGAGGAGGTGGAGGACCGGCCGTACGAGAACTGGGAAAAGGAGCAGCTGGCGCTGGTGGACAAGCACACGCAGAAGATTGCCACGACGCACCAGACTCCATGCATCGACGCGCGACTGGCGCACCTCTGGGAAGCCAGACGCAGCCTTACCAAGCGCTGGAAGCGGCAGCGACATAATAGGAAATTGCGGAAGAAGATTAATGAAATTAGCAGGAAAGCAGCTGAGTATGCCGCCGAGCTGTGTAAAGAGAGTTGGCTCAGCCTCTGTGACGATCTGCGCGGACACTCTCTACCCGTAAGACTTGGCAATTGCTCCGCCATCTCATAGACCCACTGGCCAGCAAAAGCGCTACCAACCGAAGCATGGCGCGCACATTAAGCAACTACGCAGGAGGTGCGAAGAAACTAATGGAAGACCTCAAAGACAGGTACCTGAATACGGAGAAGAGTGTGGAGCAACCTGGGCCGTACAGAGGCACCTCTAATGAGGTCTTGGACAGGCCTTTCATCGACTCTGAATTACGAACGGCCATTTCTGAAAGTAATAGACGCAGTTCCCCAGGGCCGGACAC
Source organism: Haemaphysalis longicornis (assembly GCA_013339765.2). Taxonomy (NCBI): domain Eukaryota; kingdom Metazoa; phylum Arthropoda; class Arachnida; order Ixodida; family Ixodidae; genus Haemaphysalis; species Haemaphysalis longicornis. The sequence continues at coordinate 1,762,878 of CM023453.1, forward strand.
TATTACGTACAGACTCCTCAACAACCTGAGCGACAAATCCAGGCAAGAGCTCCTTGGACACATGAACAGTGCCTGGGAAAGCGGCGTGTTGCCAGGCAGCTGGAAGGAGGCGGAAGTCCGGTTCATCCCCAAGGCTGGGAGGTCACCACACATAGATAACTTACGGCCGATCTCCCTCACGTCCTGCGTGGGCAAGGTTATGGAAAGAATGGTGTTGAATAGGCTGCAAAAACATCTGGACAGCACTGATCAGATGCCGGACTCTATGTTCGGATTTCGGAGGCACTTAAGCACGCAGGACGTACTGCTGCAACTGAAGGAAGAGGTCATGAAACAAGCCACCAAGCAATCGCCTAGAGCAATCTTGGCGTTGGACCTCAAAGGAGCGTTTGACAACGTCTCCCACGCTAGCATCCTAGCCAACCTTCAGGACACAGGCTGCGGAGAGCGGGCATACAACTATGTGCGGGATTTCCTGACAGGCCGCAGCGCTCGAATCAAGGTGGGGGAAGAGGTATCTGCACCCATAGTGTTGGGAAGTAAGGGGACCCCACAGGGATCCGTCCTGTCGCCTCTTCTCTTTAATATGGCACTATTAGGCCTGCCCAAGGCGCTCGGAGTAGTCGATGGTTTGGGGCACGCGCTCTACGCCGACGACATTTCGCTCTGGACGACGAAGGCGGGCTCCTTAGGGTGGATTCAAGATACGCTGCAAGCAGGCGCAGATGTGGTTAGTAAATACGCGAAGGAGTGTGGACTGCGATGTTCGCCTCAAAAAATCTGAACTGGTGGTTGTCCGCCCTCGGGCGCCCAAGACACAGAAGGAAGACGTGAAGGTGGTCCTAGAGGGCGAAGACATCGTTCCAGGGCCCAGTGTTAAGATTCTGGGGCTCACCATCCAGGCAGACAACAAGGCCACTACGTCTGTGCGCAAGCTTATGCACTCCTCAGGACAGATCCTGCACATGCTTCGGCGGGTGGCAACAAGGTGGAGAGGACTGAAGGAGAACGACACCCTGAGGCTGGTACAAGCCTTTGTGGTGTCAAGAATAACGTACGCCACACCTTACCTCCTGATGAACAAGGGAGAAAAGAGCCAGGTGGACACAGTAATACGCAAGGCAGTGAAACAAGCCATCGGAGTTCCCATGAGTGCGTCGACGGACAAGCTCCTCCAGATGGCTCTACACAATACAGTGGACGAGCTGGTTGAGGGCCACCTATCCAGCCAAAAACAGAGGCTGAGTCACACTAAGGCGGGCCGCCGTATCCTGGGTAGAATCGGCTGGAGCGTGGCAGAGCTGACCGATCGAGAACAGCTTGCGGACAAATGGCTAGACGCAATCAAGACCAAGCCTCTCCCAAAGAACATGAATCCGGCTCACCATGGCGGCAGGCGTGAGGCTAGGGCTCGTGCCCTCAACAGGCTACTGGAGAGCGAAGACGGTGTCGTCTTCACGGACGCCTCCAAAAACAAGGGGACGACCAGAGCAGTGGCGGTGGTGACAACTAGGGGCGAGCTGCTGACAAGCGCATCGTTTCAAATCAGAGATGTGGAAGAAACGGAAGAGTTGGCAATTGCCCTAGCCCTGACCCTTCCGGGAATTTCCAAGGTTGTCACCGACTCACAGCAGGCGTACAGGAACTTCCAGTCAGGCTGGGTGTCCCGGCGGGTACTTCGCATCCTGAGAGACAAAACACCTCCAGAGAGCCATGTTGAATTAGTATGGGTTCCAGCCCACTCCTTGGTGGAGGGCAATGAGTTTGCCCACCGACAGGCCCGCGCGTTAACGTACCGGGCAACGGCTGAGGAGGAGGCCAGAGGTGAACCTATGGTGACCTACAGAGAGATAGTGCGGCACTATCGAGAGGATAGGCAGAAACTTCCTGCCCCGCACCCAGAACTCACGCGGGAGCAGCAAGTACTGTATCGACAGATTCAGTCAGGATCTTTCCCTCACCCTCGCTTACTGAATAGCATGTTTCCAAATCAGTACGACAAGACCTGCCCGTTATGCAAGCAGCTCGGTACTCTTCGCCACATGATAGGAGAGTGCGACGTCAGCCCAAAACACCCACCCCTCATCAGCAACTCCTCCACTAAGAACCACACCCTTACCCCTAGCGAGCGATGGGAGATCTTGCTGTCCAGCCCCGCCTTGGAGGATCAGCTACGGCTGGTTACCAGGGGCCAGGTGGCGAAACAGCATATGGAATCCTGTGAAGAGGGATCCACTCTCATCCAGCGCGTTTTGCGCTGACATGCTGTGCAATAAAGTTGTTCCTCCTCCTCCTCTTGCTGAGTTAAAACAAGGGACTCTACTTAGTTGCGACTATGCATTCAGGCATGTTTTTCCCACTCATTGTTTTCATATTTTTTTCGTTCATTCGACATTTTTTTGTCTTCTGCCATATCCTGCAACTTTGTTATGTATTTAACTTTTTCCTGCTTGAAGAACCAAAGAATCTGTCGTTTCAGTACCACGGCACATGTTTTCTTGTTTTCTCATTACTTTTTATTTATTTGTGCTTACTCGTTTGCTTCATGGTGTCGCAATTTGTGTCCGATATATTTTTTATAGTATAAATGTTTTGTACGTGCGTGATTAGGCTCCATGTTATTTGCTGTGCTTTTCTCTTATGCGTATTTCTAACCATCGCAACTGACTCGTGCGTCGTGTCCACATACTTGGCTACCTCTGGTTGTTTCCTTTATCAACTAACCTGATTGTATTCGGTATACTTTCTAATTGTTGTGCGTAGACTTCGTGTGTGACTACGCTGTTTTTTTTTTTTTTTTTTTTCTGGTTATCGTCTTCCGACCTAAACTTGGATTGCGAACCTCGTAGTCATTACTTGTTCTGCTGTGTTTTGTTACTCGCAAATTTGTGCTGTATGATCAGCAAAGCTTCACTTTTGTAACTCCCTTACTAAATTTCCAGCAAACGGGCCTGTACGGTATTTTGATTGTAGTGTTTAACGCGCCGACGCAACGCAGGGTATGAGGCGCGCCGTAGTAGAGTGCTCCGGATTAATTTTGACCACCTGGGGATCTTTAACGTGCGCCGAAATCTTGTACACACGGGTGTTTTAAAGGTATTTTAAATAAACTGTAACATTATATCAGCATTCAATAAAGGCCTATGTATTATTCATTTCGACGCGGGTTCTAACGAAAGTAAGACATTTAATTACGTTCCTGCACGTGAGTAACGTTCTATTTGCATATCTGAAGCGCAGTAAACTTACTGCGCCTTTTTAATACTGAAGTGAGAAGTGTCATATGTGTTGCACCTATAATAAACGAGCACCAAAATCGCAGTTAGACATGTCGGGAGTTTGTCCGGTGCTCCCTGAAAAAAATCGTCTAGGGGCGTTTCTTTGGAATCGTTTTACCTCCGGATAAACTGCTGCCGGCGGCGTTCATATTACTAGAGTATGTGTAGTTCGATGTGAGTTTTAAATTTCTCACTTTATTTCGCCTGAGTAGTCCGACACCCTATTTTAATTTAAAATTGAAATGTAACGTTAATGTAACGCCATGTTCCAATGTTCTAAGCGGAACTGGAACGCGTTCCTTTCGCAATAAAGGAACTTGTAACGGAAACTCGTTTCAAAATTGGGAAGGACCGAGGAACGGGCTTTCGTTCCTGTTTTGGAGGAACGTGTGCAACACTGAAGCAAAGCAAGGTGTCGCACTGCTGAGAGCTGCCAAAGCACCCGCAAAAAATGGTACTATTGGAGACGGAACTGTTAGAGAAGAAACGCCTTTTGGCAGCTGTATGTTCTGCATTTTCTTATATATTATCTAGTGTTATCGTATGTCCCCAGCTGCCCACTACCGTAGCCGCCGAAAACAGGGCGTGGAGGTCAGAAACAAATCCGGAAGCTCGCTTCTTACGCTGATGGCCGGTAGCCGGGCACGCAAACCCCTCACCCACAATTTTATTTTTCTGCCTTGGTTTGATTTGCTGGAGCCCTGGGGGCCCCCGCTGCAACACACAGACTGACGGTCAATAGGTTGGCGCGCGTATTACCGCGACATGCCTACCGGGTCGGCTTACAAAGCTGCAGTACAAGGCTATTCATTGCTCGCCGGATACCGAGGGTGGGAGGAGAACGCCAAGCAGACTCGTTGTTGCAATGTTTCATGCGCGACCGCTTTATATTGTTGGCTGCAAGATTTCGCAGCATCAGCTTGCGGTGAGACACACCACCGCCTCGGATGCGCTCTGTTCGTATCCCCCGCCCCCCCCTTCCCGTCCGCTTTTCGATGTTATTCCCAGCCCTGCTGGCCTGGCCACACATGGCGCCTGCTACTGAGAGATACTACCGGCCTTCCATTTGCGCCACGGATAGTTGTACAGAGAAAGCTACGCCTCAAAAATCCTGCCGAAGCACGAAGAGTGACCTAACGGCGCCACCGGCCAGACGTGCTTGAGCCACTCGAAGTTCATTTTCACACTCGCTGCGGCAGGCTGCCCGGATTCAGTTACTCGAGGATGAAGGGCATGAGTTTCTCGCTTTTAGTCGTCGGTGCTCCCTTTGAGATATACCGACGCAGACGTCGCAACTAGACTAATTTTTAAGTAGCCTGAAGGGGCCAGGATAATGACGCCGTCGTCTAAAGTCCCCATTCCATTACCATTCCATTCTGGGCAAATGGCGCTTCATTCCATTCCCATTCCATTCCGGCATCTCGAAGGTGGAATGAATCCGGAGTCATTCCAATTCCGGAGTGGTAATTCCGCAAGGTGGCGAGTTGGGCGAGTTGGTGTACTCGCCCAACACCAAGTTGGTGTAAAAAGGGTCAACAGTGGAGTGTTTTCGTCTTGATAGTATGTCATTGGCTGGTGTGGGCACGTGGCGTGGTGGGAGAGGAGGATTCTGTGTATGTATAAGTAGTTACGTCTTTTCCAATAAATCAAGTTGAAAGTCAGTGCTTGTCCTGTTCACTTCTTTCTTTTTGTGTCCCTGTTAGTTCGCGCTGTTCCCCAAGATGTAATTCCGCAATACTGGTTCCAAGTAGGCTTTCTTATCTATTTTATTTATTTATTTGTTGTTTATTGAAGGAAATACTGCGGACGGTTCTTCACCATCCTAGCAGGAGAGGGTTACATAAGGTTCTTAACACAGAGGTCAAAACTAGAAGCGTCGGAGCATGCACGCAGTCGGAAGGCAGTGAATTCCAGTCGTCAACGGTTCGTACAAAAAAATGAGTACTTGAACGTGTTATTTTTAGGAGCATATGGTTTAACAGTTTTTGAATGATTTAACCTTGCTGAGCGCTGGGGACGTATCAGAATATACAATTGTTTATTTAAACCGGTTCCAGTACAATGATCACGAGTGCCCCACGTCTTGTGAACTGGAGTTGCGCGCTTTCACATGGCCCTGGACTTTTTATCACAACAAGAGTCTCAAGGCGCCTTTCCCCCAGGGACGCGCCTCAACATTTACACAGGTTCCCTTCAGGCCATCAAAAAAAATTCCCTCGCACTTCCCCGAGGGGGAGAGTGTGTAAGTGCGAATGCACGGTTGTTAATTGCGCGATTACGGTGGATATCGTGATCTTGGAGTGGAGAGGAGGCGCCCAACACCCGCAGTCACTGAGCGAGAGAGAGGAGGAGAGTAGCGCCCGCCGTTACGGCGAGGGCTACACGAGCGCCCTCACGCGTCGGAATGCGGAACGCCCGCTACGCGAGCGAGAGCTCTCCCGCCCGAAGTGGAGAGGAGGCGCCCAACACGCAGTCACTGAGCGGAGAGAGGAGGAGGAGAGTAGCGCGCGCCCATCTCCCCCCGTTGCTAGGGAAGACGAGGAGGAAGACGAGGAGCGCGCGCACCCGCAGCTGTTGCTATGCGGACGACGGCGGCGGACGATTCAGGCTCGCTTAAGAAGTGCATTCGCACTTAAAACTACAGCAGATCCCACGGAACGGCTGCCTAACTCATCAAATTAAGAGCAGTTGCCGTGCACTTTACGAACAAAACAATGTGGACGTACATGTGACCTGGGTTCCCGGACACGCGGGCGGCTTCGGAAATGAGGCCGCTCACGCTTTGGCGAGCGCGCTTCTCAACTCCCGCTCGCCGTCGCTGGAACACGGGTTCACTACCGCCCGTCCACTCCAGGACCCCGACGACCAGCGTGACTTCCTGAAGCAACGCGGACGGCAAGTGCTCCTCGCATCGGTACCTCTTGACCCCCATCCATTGCCGAGCGGACTGCCGCGTGCTGCCGAGGTTTTTATTTATAAGGCTCGAGCTGGAGCGGCACTCACCGATGACGTCATTGCTAAATGGCGAGCCTACATCCCTCGTCGTGGACGCCAGCAACCTGAAGACGCTGAGCCCTCCCATCCCGACGTCACCTGTCGAACATGCGACCTGGGGGTCCGCCCCACTATGCAGCATCTTGTATGGGAGTGTCCCGGACTTGAGGCTATTCGCGCGCGCCATCGCCACCAAGTTCCGACGTACCAGTACTGGATCTCGCCACCACAGCACACGCACGCAGCCCAGTGCTGCGTTCCCTCTGGGACTTCGCACGCGAGGCTGACATTCTGAGCCGGACTTAATTTTACTCCCTCCTTTTCCGCCCTACCATTCCTATAGGCCTGTTACATCTATCTATCTGTATTTAAACCGGATTCGTTGTTGCATAGTTTATAAAAGAAGGTTAACCTTGAAATTCTTAGCCTACATTCGAGTGGTTCCAGCCCACATTTATTTAACATTTCAGAAACTGAGGATAGGCGCCTAAAATCTGAAAAAATAAACCGTGCGCTTAGCCGCTGAATTCCATTTCCACTTTATCTATGTATTGCTTTAAGTATGGGTCCCACGCAAGAGATGCGTATCCACCACTGGTCGAACTAGGGTTTTATAGGCTGCAAGTTTCACTTTCCAATCGCATGATCCCAACTTCCGTTCTTAAGAAGCATAGCATCTCGTATGCCTTGGCGCAAACGTGTCGATGTGAGCGTCCCAGCTAAGTTTTGTGTTAATAGTCAATACCGAATATTTCTACGCTTTTCACAAATTCAATACATTGGTCACGACATGTTATTTATATTCAAGAGGGGTTTTCTTGTGCGTTATTGTAAGAGCGCAGTTTTTGAGTAGTTGATAACCATCTGCCACCTCTCACACCAGTCAGCAATTTTACACAAGTTTTGGTTAAGCAATGATTGATCCAAGGTGACTACTGACAGTTGCACAAATAACACAGTCATCTGCAAACATTTTCCACAGTCACTCCCGCGTCAATATCGTCACAAGAATCATTTACATAGATCACGAACAAGAGTGGTCCTAAGACCGACCCTTGAGGCACTCCTGACAATACATCATGGCTTTGTGACTGACAAGCCGGCTAATTTCTACAACTGCGTTCTGTTTTTCAGATACGCAGACATTCAGCCCACAAGGCGGGGAGCAATCCCTACACGCTGCATTTTTCTTATCAGTAGATAGCGGTACCCCTATCAAAGCCTTTTGATAGGTCCAAAAATATTGCGTCTATTTGTTTTCTATCAGCATTAGCGAAAGTCGTGTATGACTGATACGAGCTGGGGGCGTCGTTGATAGCTTTTTTATAAACCCACGCTGGAAGCTGCCTAATATGTTTTTTTTGATTCCAAGAACGAAGTTATCTGGCTGGGAGGGTGTGGCTCAAGTAGTTTACAGCAACTACTGATTAATGATATTGGCCTTAAGTTCGAAGCCAACAGTTTGCTTCCATCCTTGTGTAGTGGGACAATTTTTCCACACAACGAATCAGGATGTAGGCATCCGCCGTCCGAATGATTATTGAACAAAATATATAAGTAATGCAAAATCATGCCCTGCATAACGCTTCAAAAAGGCAGTGGGGATACCGTCAGGGCAAGGAAGACTTCTTTGTACCAAGTTTTAAAAGAAGAAGGACGAATACCATTTACTTTAAATCTATATCGGCATTACGTTAGGCGAGAAGTGGAGATGGTTCTATCGATTGTCGGTTACACAACGGTTTGACTAAACACACTGTGAAATGTTCCGTTTAGCTCATTAGTGATTGCGTGAGGAATCAGTAACCGCGCAGCCGTCAACGTGAAGCTTTCAACAGAGTTTTTGTTTCCGGACAAGTATCCCCCAAACAATTTGAGTGTGTTTTTCCATGAAGTTAACAAGTGTCGTTCCAAAAAAATAATCTCGAGTGGTCCGTGTTTTGTGCTCCAATGTTACTGAGAGGGAAGATAATGGCATGGTTATCTTTACGCGCTGCTTTACGTTTTCTTGATGTTGTTCTTTTCAATTGTATTATGTCGCGTGTTATCCAGGGGTTGCACCGTTTCTTTTTCTGAAATTTTGGTACGAATTTATGAAGACATGATGCAGTATTGTTTTAAACGTATTCCACAGACTTGATACGTCCCCTCTGGCCCACGAAGACAAGTTGTCTATAATAGCTTCGTCAACCGCAGCCGAAAAGGTAAAGACAGTCTTGCTCGCATCAATTCTTTTTGACAGGGCAGAAATTCGCGGTAACGTAAAACCAGCTTGTGATCATAGATTCCATCATGACACTTACTTTAGTGTCATCTGGAACGTTTCCAAGAAATAGAACATCTAGTACACTTTCAGTGCTTTCGGCGAAACTCTGGTTAGCCTCTTTAACAAGTTGAACGAGATTAAAGTTCAGCATCAATTCTAACAACAAGTTACAGCTCGCTACGTCTGTTGAACCTGGGTGAAGAGTGTGCCAATGAATCGATGGTAGGTTGAAGACCCTCGCTAATATAGCTTTTTGATTAGGTTTGTATTTCTGCTGCATGTAACACTGAATGTTTTCCAAAAATGACTCAGGCGAAGAAGGGGGCCGGTAGACTACACCTACGAGAGCCGAGAGCCCACGAAAATTCAATTTGACACCATACACTCTTATTGTCGATTATTTCGCCCGTAGTTACGCAAGTGATTTCCTGTTTGGCTCAAAGCAACGCCTCCTCCTCGGCAGCCTCGATCACGTCTAACCATTTTATGAGTTGGGGGAAATATTTCAGAATATATAATGCCCGGAGTTAGCCAGGTCTCTGTAATTGCTATGATTTGGGGATCATAGGTAAATATGATTTCTTCAAGCTCGCGAAATTTATTGACAATGCTCCGTAGAATAAACAGAGAACAACTCGCAATTGTTTGTGATTGAATCATTCATCGTGGGTACGTTTCTGGCGGATACATTTCAGACAATCCTTCTGCTCATCCCATTCGTATATATCGTCGTCCACTCTACGCTTATCGTAATGAAGCGATACTTCACGACCTTGTGCCTTAAAATCACTAGAATGAGACCACCGTTTGCTGCGCTTTGCTAGAGTGACCTTGCGGAAGTCATGGTTTACCGAGATTGTTGTTCCTTTCAGTTTGTGACAGTTCTTTAAGAGTTTAAGCTTCTCGTTGTAGTAAAAAAAATTACCGGTCGTACTTTATCGTGGATTTTTTTCCCAACCACTATGTACTCTTTCCACAGAGTTAACAACCACTCCGAGTTTATGCCCTCTCAGTTCCTAAGATTGTCTGTTTTCTTAGTTCTGCAGCTTTTTCACGATCCGGCTTCGGGAAAACCAAAAATAACAAGATTGTGGCGTCTACTTCTATCCTCTAAATCACCCAGACACCTTTGATGAAGTTGAAGATTTCCTTTCAACGCTATAACTTCCTCTGCACGGCCTTCATCTGTACTTTCTGTTCTTTTATCGCTGCCATAACATCGCCAATTCCAGCGTTAACCGCAGATTCAAGCTTATCGTGAGCAGGGGCTAAATTATCGATTTTTGTTTTTAATTCTTCCTGATAAGCAAGCATAGTGTTCATTTCAGTATTGAAAATAAATAAATAAATAAATTTTTATGAAATCGTCTATATCAGGCCCAGGATTCTGCTAACATCCCCCGCAAGAAGGATCAAAATGACCGTCCATGCGTCCACAAGAACACATGCACCAGTCGCCGGGCACGCCAGAACCACAGTTCTTATACAATCGCTACGAATGCTGGTATAAGAGTATTTGCCACCATCCTGGGCGAAAAATACAGAGGGGCTTAGCGAGGTTGCCATTGCGGTCCCGCCGTGCCCTCTGAAGAAGTCGTTGATGCGGTTGTTTTTATATGCTTGAGCAGGGGCGTTGTTTCGAAGAAGTTGGATGCTGGTGACGTCATGTGCTGCGTCTAAGAGAATGGCCGAGTCGCAGTTCACTGTTGGTATAGATCCAGGCTGCTGACGTCATTCTTCGGCGTGAATGACACGTGCTGAGCAAGGGCGCACAGCGTAACTTGGGCGAAAAATACAGAGGGGTTTAGCGATGTTACCATTGCGGTCCCGCCGTGCCCCTCTTGTATTTGCTGTTACGTGTAAAGGAATGCGCACTGAGTGAATAGTAATTTTCATGCGTCTATATCTGTTTTTCCCTTGGACTAAAACTCCATTTGCCGGTCAGCGTAGTCCCTGCCTCACTCCTTTTTTGAGTATGTCGTGTTGTGCTGTTTGAATTATGAAGGTTTTTCATTCATCTGACGTCCTAGCCAGGCTAACATTGCCAGTCACTTTTAAAGGCCGGCCCCAATCCCTCCCTCTTTCTTTCTCCCTCCCTACCCACCTCTTTCTCTGTTTCTCTCTCTCTCTCTCCTCCTCTCTCTCTCTCTCTCTCTCTCTCTCTCTCTCTCTATGTGTGCAGTGGCTTAGGTCTTGCCACCATTTCCCCTTGTAAATGTTTCGTGGGGCTAGCCAAACCTTTGGCTGTGATAAATGTTGTGCTGGTGTGGGCGTTCAACAGCCGTGCTATCGGCCCGCACTCGCGGACGTGTATTGGCCTGCGCAACAGTTTTAAGTGCACAGCACTTCAGGCGCTCGCGTTCTCGTCGCAGCTCCCTCGCTGGACCCAAGTAGAGCAACAGGGCGTTCCGTTGTAGCGCTGTCGTCGCGGCGCACCCCAGAGTCTTCGAAACCCAAGCGGATGATATAGTCATAACCGTTCGAAACTCGTGAACCACTGGCGCTTACTGGCGTTGTTTAGCGCGAAGAAAACTGTAGGTACAGTTGACGCAAATAGAAAAAAATGCTGTGTTTGATATGACGCAGAAATGCTCCACGCGCAAAAAAGAAAATGGCGCGTTCGAAATGGCGCAGAAAACCGCACAAAAAAATTACGCGGCCGGAATGGCGCAAACAGCTCCAGCTTACGAAATTAAGGCAAGCAAAAAAAAAAAAAAAAAACGAACAGGACTCCCGATGGCGCCGTTCAGGCAAGGGGCGGGCGAGCGCATTGAAGGGCGGGAAATTTGAATTGCATGGGGCGGTAGCAGTGAGTGGATGCCGGCGCCGCAGCCCATTATGGCGAATCACTGCTCTGCACTTCCGACAGCTTTCTTATTGAGGCGAAACGGCTTTAATTTTTTTGTTATTGTCAAGCACGGAAATGTGTGGCTGTGCTGCATATTTGCTACGATGCGACAGGTGAAATCCACATAGAAGTATTGAACAATGCTTCTCCTGTTTGAACACTCAGCGACTTGAGCCCACGTGGCGCCGAGCTTCGAAGTATTGTCAAGCCTCATGCAGCGCCTAGCAGTCACCAGCGAGCCATGGCGCTCGCCAGGGCGCATGGAGGCGTCCAGAATACCGACAAACCTATCCGGCATGCGGACAATATTGTTTCCTTTGGGAAACTCGTAAGAAATGCTTAGGCTTCCTCAGAGTTTTTTTTTTTCTCAGCCCCCTAGGGCAATTCTTCGGCTACTATAGACAAAATATACAATGTATGAAACTGGCATTGGCCTTCTCCGGCTCTCTCAGCAATGTTTGCTCCGAATGCCTTAGGATGATGCCGGTTTCCTCAGCCGTACCTAAAATGGACGAAGCGCAGCAGATGTCCTCTTGAAGTTACCCCCATGGGTTTTCTACAATGGGCGGCGTCACTCACTGTGTAATGTGTATTTGAAGTCATTGCACGCAAACCCTCTGAATATAGGCATCGTGTATTTTCATGGCAAGCCGTGAGGATGACTTCTTCAGATCTTCTATACGGCGAACAATTGTTTGCGAGCCGATGAACAGTAAGAGTTTCCGTCTTGGAGTTCGCAAGCAACTCTTGTGGTGCTTTCTCTCCCGTCCCATGGTCCTGCATATCACATGTGAGCACACTGGGTGCCCCTTTCTGTCTTGCGAAAGTGATGGGAGATGTGAGTACCATCAGGAACGATGGTACATGTCATTCTGTAGAACAATGTATTGCTGTAGAACAAGTCCCCCGTACACTTGACCCCATTGAGAATCGACTTGCTATATGTGTCGCTGTTTGGGTCCACTTCGAGGCTTAATTTCTGTTCCGCAATGCTGGATAATGCAAATCCTTTTACTGTGGTTTTTAAAAAATAATGTCGACAAGAGGTCGCTGCTTCTGCCAATGGTAGTGACGCAGCCTTCATATTATGGAAGAGTTTGGTTATTCTTGAAACCTCCTCAAAGCTCCTGCTGCGTTTACAACGTCGCTGTGAATTGCAGGGGCGTGGTTGGAAATCCTGTGATCAAGAGGCACGCCCAGTTCTGGAAGCTCTTGTGGCACACAAAGCTGCTACAGTAAGTGCGGAACGCCCTGGGATGTACCCGCTGAGCATGAGCAAATATTTGTGGCGAACACGACGGTCGGATAGAATTGTTAAACGGGAACTGGGGGTTTTTGTTGGAGACAGCAATGCTAATTACGATAGCGGTTGCACCCGCTTCTGCATGGCCAAATGCAACATATGGAGGTGCAACATTCCCCTCTCCTTACGTGTAGGTTGGCGGAACACGCGTTGGCGTTGCGTTTAACTACAGCAGACGTTACACTGGAGTGCGGTAAGCGCAACTCTACCATGAGGACGAAAAGCGACGGGAAGCGCGAAGAGTGAAGTGAAAAGCGATGCATAATACGACGCAGGCTATAAGTTAACACAAGGACACCTGTTCGTCTCCTACAAAGTTCGGCAGGGCTCATCGAAACACCGAGACACTGAACATTTGGGCGGATCATGTGTAATTTCTATGCTTAAGGGTGATGCGCTATTACTAGAGAACAGTGCTAGTTGTTGCAACATAGGTCTAAGCTCTACAGTCTACAGTGTAAAGACTAAACTATGTTTTCTGTAAGAAACCGAGAAGAATATTGCACTTGTACAAAGTTAAATAACATACTCCAAGTGGGTACAAGTCAGCCAATATATTGCCAGGATTTCTCCTCAAAATATCGCAAGTTACATCACAGGGGACAGTTCGAAAGCAGGATGACGGCGAGAACTTCATTCGCACTGTACTTGAGCGTTCGTTGTCCGATTGAGGACGCTAGGCGGCGAGTTCAAGAGCAGTCTCAGTTGCAAGGCTTTCCGCGGAAAAAGCCAGGAGCCGAAGCAGAGTGAGCGATAACCATGAGTACGACGGCGGAAGCTGAGCAGCACCCTCGGCGGTATCCACCCTCTTCCGGCGCCCTGGGTCGGCCCTAGAGCCGTCTCGCCACTTCTCTTCCGCCAGCTCGGCCACCAGTGTAGCGCCATCCAGCAACAACAGCGCCTGATCGAACGTTGTCTGCGTCGACGCGCTCGGGCCGGAGTCGGTGCGGCTGAGATCAACCTGCGTGGAAGAGTCGCGCACCTCCGGCGCGCTTCCCGCTTCTTACGGCGAGGTGAACCCAGCGACATCTTCGGCATCGTGCCGAGCTTCAATTGCAAACTTCGCTGATATGAGCAATCCGTCCTTTCACGCTCGTTCTACCCTGCGCATGGTAAGATTAAGCATGATTTCCTTGGCAAGAACGCTGGTATGTGGGTTGAGGGAATTTCGTGGGAAACTTACAAAAAATTTCTTGAGTCGGTGCACTTGTGATGCTGGATTATGAAGAGCCCTTATTCTTCTTCCTCTTCCTCTCTCATTCATTGACACAAACCCACTGAGAGTTTGTTCACCAGTATATCTTGAAGGTATGTACACGTATTGCGGTAAAAAAAGCGAATATCTGCGTACCGGTGGCTGGAGTTGAACAAAAAAACTGAAGCCTTTAAACCAAGTGCTCTGTTGCTCGCGGGCAGGCGCTTCGGTTATCGGAGTTGCGGCAGCTTTGATGACCATTCATAAATGCAGGGCTCAGGTATAGGCGGTATTCAATGAAAAGTTTAGCGGGCGATTTCTCCGCCTGGCAGCACTGAAAACCGCCATGTCGGTGGCCACCGTGCCAGCGCATGCACTTTGCGCCCCGCATCTCCAAGAAAAAAAAAACACCAGCGTACATCGTTTGCTGCGTCCAGCCGGATTATCGGTAGTGGCGTAAACAGATATAATATTAATCGAACTCACATTAAGTGGTCGCACTCTACCTACCCTCGAGCCCTTCGAATCCATCGGAGGATGAAAACGGCGGCTATGAACGGCCGCGGTTGCCCGACGCTGCAGTTGGCTGCCGCCGCGGATGTCGACGCAAGTACACCCGCACCGCATACACGACTTTCATGTTCTGGTAAGTGCCCTCTAATGCGTAGTTGAGTACAAAAAAACCGAATAATTTCTTTGGGAGAAACGGTTCACGCGTTACACCGATTTAGCGCTGGCTTTCTCGCGCGCTAAAGTTTTCACACCCAGCAACCCAACTCACGGCTGACGTTAGAGCGCGGCGGCTGGCATCAGCTGATCTGCGGCGGCTACTTCCTACGCGTGTGCGATAGGTAGATCGTACTGTGCGTTTGCGTTCAAACAGCACTTGGCCGCCGAGGTGTATTACAAAATCCTTCCCTTGTCTGTGGTATTACTTTGAGTTCAGTTAGTAACAGTTGTAAATGATGAAGTTCCTGGCTGTCAAACGGACACATTGCGCTCACGTTGCAACCTCTGTGCCACCACCGACTCGCACTCGCTCGTATGGTGTGCGCGGAGGACGGGGTTGAATTGCAGATAAGTTTGTCACACTCATGAGCGGAATCATGACTTTTCGCGTACCAACGTTACCTCGGTACAACTGACTATCGAATCACTCGCACACGCCTTGCACGGAAACACAAGGTCACGTCGCGGCCGTGGCCTGCCTGGCCGTCATAAAGGCATGGAGGAGAAGAGGGGGGCCTGATCTGGGGGGCCGTGCGCACAACGTCGCCTTGGCAACAGACGCCTGCTCACAGATATGGCCGCAGCACTCGCATGGTTACCTGCAATGCAGTATCCACGCTATTGAATACCGGCTATACTATATCATTTTTTTACGTTGCTAAACCGCATTCAAAATTAGAATTTCTTTGACACCGTTCTGCTTACTCATTGGCTGCCATAGACTTCGGCGACACACTGTAGAGCACACAGAGAAAAATTTAACGAAGCTAGAGTACGCTTAGCGTATGTCCATAGTTCGCAAAAAACAAAAAACAAAAAAATCACGCCATATCCACGGAATGAATGATGATAAGTGGGGCGAAGCTCGAGAGGGGGAGATCGGTAACCGTAACTCTCCCGTGAAAGTTCGCCCATTACATCATTAAGAAAGACGTAAGACTGTGTGCGTACATTGTACAAATCAACTTTTATTTTCGGAGTCAATGCTCCCAGGCCCAGACCTGGTGAAAGACCCCGCGCCATCGAGGACTACTCCGCACCTCTACCACAATTTTTCACGTAGGATGGGACACAACGGTAAAGAAAGAACTTTTATTTAGGGCGAACTTGTGCCCGAACAAGACGAGAGGAAACGAGCAAAGGTCCTTGAGTCTCGTTCGATCTCCGAGAACGACTGCCTGCGTTCGTGGCGTGATCTCTTGCGTGATCTCCCCCTCGTATTGCACGTGCGCTCGCGCCTCCGTTGGCGAACACAGACAAGCTCGCGCTCACGGTGCCGAGTTTGCGCTTCCGGTTGCAGCCGGTTCTTGCGCGTGCAACGCGGCCCACTTTGCGACATCTCCGAAAGCATGCGGCGGTCACGTACCACGAGACACAAGGGATGGACAGACCCATGACTTAAGGAGCTTCGCCCCTAAAAATAAAATGGCAGTCATTAAAACGACACCGGTTAAACTTCACGTTTAAACAGAGCCACAGCCTCCGACCGCATTTAAGGCTAGGGGGAAATGATGCCGGAAGTTAGCGAGAGGCTGTGAAGTACGGGTGAGCTTTTCTTCGTTCACACCTTCGCAAATAATGTTTGCCATTTTCTTTCTACATTGTCAAATACACGATATTCGCTGTTGATCTGCGCACTGCCGACGCAACTAACATCTAAACGAATATATTTCAGTGTGCGTTTCGGTTGCGGTGTTCTGCGTGACAAAGCATGACGTAGTAGCCTCTCATTCTGCCTTGGAGGTAGTTTCTTACCGGGTAAACCTGTTTGATAGTAATGGCGGTGGCTCCATGACTCAGCCCTGCCATGTGGCGCCCGCGCGGGGGCATTCACCGCACGTGACCCACCATGCGTCAGTTGTAGTTTGCGTGCTGGCATTCAGCTTTAAAAAAAAAGAAAACAAGGTGTAGATTTTGCGTTTCATAAAATTAGTAACATTCCGTTAGTCAGCTAGTATTACCCTGCCACCGGGGCCGCAAGGGTCATTTCTTTGGCTGCCAAGCATGGGCGTCCGCAGTATTTTGTCTTGAGGGGTGCAAACTCGTTGCACTGCCGAAGAAGCGGAGGGGAGAGGGGGTGTAATTATATAAGTAACATTCCACAGCATCCAATAGAACAACAAAAAAACTCGTTTGTGTTATTAGGTTTTAAACTAGGAAAATTTTGAGTATGAAGTTTCAAGATGTATATAAACACTTCTACAGCACGAGAAACGACTGAAGCATGCGTTACAGGAACAATAAAAAGAATATTTTCGGTCGAGGGCACAGGTTTTTTAAACACATGTCTTGCACTGATTAGACAATCACGTAAAATGAAATGATGTATAGAGGGAGCATTGCGAAAAATTGGTATTTGCTATGTGAACACCTTTTCTTACGGTCACTCGCACAGAAATGTAAACACCATGCGTCATCAGGCACGCGCATCACAAGGTGGCTTTCTCTGTCGACGCCCTTACCCTCTCCTTTTCAATTTTTTGCACGATGCACGAAGAATTTCAATACAAGACAGGCAGTCGTCAGACATCGTTAAAACGAAGCCACGCTTTAACACTCCGAATCACGTTAAACGAACACTCGGTCAGTAAAACTTGTCGCGGGGAGTATGGTGGCCGTTTGCAGAGCGCAATGCATCGGGATGTAATTGATTGTGGGTATTAACGCGCCGAAGGTGGGGTGCGAGTCTCGCTGGAGTGGCAGACTCCTAATTAATATTGATCAGCTGGGGTCCTTAACGTGCACTTAAATCCCAACAAACGGACGTTTTCGCTTCTCGTCGCCTCCCACCAGAAAAGAGGCCATTGTGGCCGGAATCGAACGCTCGCACTTGGCTAGGCAGGAAACGCCATATAACACTGACCCACCGCGGCCAATTGATATGAAATTCCATCTACTCGGTGAATACCAGGAAATTGGCGGTGGATTTAATGAAGTCCGTGTTCTTTCACTAGAGACGCCAAAATTAAGCTTCTGAGTCAAGTTGGTGAAATAGATGGTAGCGGTTGCTTAACTGGCTCGCAGAGATTTGTTTTTCTATCTTGCTCGTTCCTTGGACTCTTTCAGGTGGCTGAAATAAAAGTAAACATAATGCGTATGTGTCTCAAAATTTCCATATTGTGGTCATAGCGGAGATTCCGGGTGAGAGATTAAGATGCTGCCAGTATTCTTCCGCAGTCTGGAGTGTATGTTTTTCCGCCCGTATTTGGCGTTTAATGATTCGCAGAACACTAATTTTGAGCAAAGTTTTCACTTTGTTCATGCATTATTGTTTTCGCGTGCAGTTTGGCACATTGACGAATATATTGCAGCTAAATGCTCCTGCATAGCCGGCCCGGGCAGACTATCCAAGTATGCTGCGGCGCTGGCGTTTGGCAGTTGATGAAGAAACGACGTTGTGAACGAGCGAAAGACAAATTTTGGGCGTACTTTTTTGCTATTTCTCCCCCGCGCAAAAAAAGGGCTAAGGGACATCATTCTTTAGACTTAAACGTGATTATTTCACAAAAAAACATTTACAACAGCCACCGAAAATTTTCGCCAGAATAAAAACCTATAGACAGTAAAACGTATTACTTGAAGTGTAAAAGTACTGCTGTATGCCTGCCATAAGACGTGGTTTCTGGCTTGCTGGTTTATGTTTTTCCAAACGAACAAGTAAATAACTACTGTGTGGCTCAAGGACGGCAGACAGAAGGCTGCTAAAATCCGGCATTCAGTTTCACAGCTGAACGCTGCCTCGCATTTTACCTAAACCTGCCACCTCCACTTGAACAAACCGAAACTGCGTGGCTTGAGCTACCCTGAAACAGCTCTCACAAGTTTTAGGACCAAACAAAGCTCACTGCATAAAAAGAACTTCGCAGAAAGTTTAAGAATTCTATATTAATCCGTATATATTTGATGTGGTTTTTCTGTTTCATCAACCTTGCGTTTTCTGGAGGCATTGAATGACTGAACCCAGAGATCTAATCACATGGCAGCGCGGTATCGCAATACACGTAGAATTCTTCCATTCATTCTCAGTTTCGCTTTTTTCGACAAGCATGAAAGCACGCAACGTGTAATTAAGAATAACAGCGAGTTAGTAATTATTTTTAATATATTGCTATCAAAGCAAAGCTTCCTACCTCTACCAGCCAATGGGTATTTTCGTGGCGTACGGGACAATAAACTCCCAACGTAGTGGAGGCCGTGGCTACGGGGTGAGGGGGAAGCTCGGGTTTCACTCGCGGAGCACACGGTAGATGGCGCGGCGAATTTACCCAGCGTTGCCCGCGCCGAAGTGCCTGCTCGCCGGCGTGCGCTTCGGCGGTATCGGCTTTTTCGTCTGCTTTAGCGACGGTTGTTTTGGGCCTGTTTTGGTGCAGCTTCGCGTCCATTGCACGTTTCTTTCGCACGGTTTGATTAACGTGTTCAACAGCACCTCCTGGGTAAACCGGACGCGACGGAAATGGTGCGTACGTCAAAGATACGTTAATAGGATGGTTTGCGGGGCGGGAAAACAAAATGTAGAGACAACATACACCCATCTGCCCGCTAGAGAAACGCTACCTTCTGCACATCGGTTGCCACGAATGGGACTCGTTTTTTAAATTAGGGAATACCAATTTGGTTGTGTTTTAAAAGGTAATAAAAAGGGGGAAAGGAGCAACTGATTCTGAAAAAAGATGCCGAGCGGAACGCGTTCAGCTCCCCGCTAGCAGACGACGCTCGCTTTCCTAGCGCAACTCGCAACCGCAGCGCCGCGGTGGCGAGAGTCGCGGCCGGCCGCCTTCTTTCCACGGCCACGGCGGGGAGATACGGAACTGAAGCTAAAGCGTGGCAAACTGTTCGCATGGCGACGCAGTGAAACATCCCCCTCGAGAGGGGCACGATCAAATGCAGATCATTTCCGGGGGCGCACGACGTTAAGTAGTTTGCGTTACGTTAATGTCGTTGCACTTGTGGCAACTGCTGACGAGAGAGCGCTCGTCAGCAGTAAAATTGGCAGCCTCGGCGCACGTTGAGTCTGAGAGAGGGGAGAGAGTGCCCTTGAAACGTGCCTGGGCGCGCTATCGAATGTTGATCGCGCCGATAGCGAAATGTCTGAGCCGGGCATGTCGAGGCGAGCAATGCGGACAACTACGGACCCCAAGAACGGGTGACATCGTGAGTTAAAAAATTCACCCCACCTCCCCGAAGGGAATCGTGAGGAAATGCGAATGCAGCGAGAGGTGTAATGCTCGAACTGGATTGTATTACACTTCTTGCTCGAGGTACCGTTGCCGGCAGACATTCCATTTATGTATACTTGTGACCGAGCGAACGGGAGAGTGGGGCGAGCGTCGAGAGGAGAAGCACCCAAGCACCGCGCCTACCCTCGCCTACACTCTCCCACACACGCGGGAGCTCCGGCGAGCTCCCGCGATGCGAGCGCCCTCACACGCCCGAGCGCGCTCCTCCTGTCCACTCACTCGCCGCTGATCCACCCGCACCACCTGCTCCAGTTGCCAGGGGAGAGGACGAGCGCGCGCGCTCGCAGCTGTTGCTATGGGAGAGGGGGTGAGAGCGGAGAGATAACACCTGCGGGCGCGTGGACGCCGCACCGCGCCTGACATGGCTCGACTAAGAAATGCATTCGCATTTAAAAAATAGGGATTATAAAAGTGCCCTCAGCTTTCTCGCAATACTTGAAGGTACTAAACTAACTAGATGGAATCGGCATAAATGGGAATCCGTCAGCTCACATGCCGAATTGTTCGGGTGTCTGCGCTTGTGTCACGCACATCACGATGGCTAGG
Source organism: Haemaphysalis longicornis (assembly GCA_013339765.2). Lineage (NCBI taxonomy): Eukaryota > Metazoa > Arthropoda > Arachnida > Ixodida > Ixodidae > Haemaphysalis > Haemaphysalis longicornis. The sequence goes on from CM023453.1 coordinate 1,783,274, forward strand.
TTCTGCTGTCTCACCCTTCGAAAGACGCCCCTCTTCGTTTTCCTTCTGCTGACGCACCGCCGGGTTGCAGTGGCGGCGTTCGACGCTCTAGCCCGCTGTGGCCGACGCAGATGCGTTCGGGATGCCGCCGCGCGAATTCCAGGTAACGGCTGGCAGAATCTCTAGTTTCACTGTTTGTAGAGCCACGTGTGTGAATTCAAGTGACGTCGCATGGGCAATTGTTGTGGATGCTGTTTAAACGTTTGCTTTCTAATAATCTTCACAGCGTGAATTGCAGCCAATTTTTTTTGTGTGTTTCATGCAGCGCACGAAGGTTTCCAGATTTAGCAGATTCGGCTGTCACTATCCAAATTCGGTGAATTTTGTTCGGTTTTGTCATATTTTTGTATTCCTTGCAAAGATTTACTATACTCTTCTGACGATAAATGTATTGGAAAGGATTTACTTCCTTTGCGTGAGGTACTTAGGGGAGAACGCTTACGTACTAAAAAATAGATGTTGACGTGAGAACTTCACCATATTTTTCAGTGCCTTGGCTGCAGGCGTTTAGCACGATGGTTGCAAAATGGGAATGTCAAATTTTGCAGATGTTGTACAATGGGGATGAGAGGGGGGGGGGGGTTATAGCTTTTCTGTTGGTTGGTTGAATTAATTTGACTCTTAATAAAATGACCGGCACAAACGCTGGAGCTGCGGTTCAGCTGTCAGGCTCCCATGCTATGACTTACGGAAACGGCAGGCACAAAGCTTAAAGTTACACAAAAAATTGTACTTGCCGCGTTGTTTCCACAGCCACACGGTAATCGAACTCTTGCGAAAGTGTCTTTTTCCTGAGAGCACACGTGTCCAGATCCCATCGTTAAGGTTGGTGTGGAAACATACTGACTGAAAATAGTAGAAATAATTTAAACTGGTCGCGATGAAGACTAGTACTCAAAATTTTATTCGTACTCAAATCGGGTGCAGCCAGGCCTACAGCACCGAAAAAAAAACGCCTATATCAATTAAGCCAATACCTAACCTTAAAACCTTTCGACGAGTTTTCTTAGCCATTAGTGCATCTAAGAACTCAACACATCTGCTCAGAATTAGTTTCGGTGCACATATCTGCTCATAACACTACCTAAACATGAGTGCACCGCAGCAAGCACACAAAAAAAATTTTTAGGGCGCAGCCCTTTGGCGGCCGTTTCTGGGCTCAGCAGCGTCACCGTCCTAACTGAGTGAATGATGACAAGACGACGGGTGGAAGAAATGCTGTGCCCGAGGACGCGCGTTCGATTCCCGCCAGCGGTAGCCGTTTTCCTGATGGAAGAAACATCCCCCTCGCGAGGGGCACGATCAAATGCAGAGCATTTCCGGGGGCGCACGACGTTAAGTAGTTTGCGTTACGTTAATGTTGTTGCACTTGTGGCAACTGCTGACGAGAGAGCGCGGCGATGAGTGCGTTCCAGCGTCGTCAACAACCCGCCTTTATCACGCCACGATTGCGCCACGCGCGCGCGATGCTGAAGTCACGATCACGCCGCAGATGTTGTTGATCCCGCGACGCGCGCGCCCCCACCTGTTGGGCGCGAACCGACCGCGGAGAGAGCGCGCGATGCGAGCGGAGAGTAGGCGAGGAGGAGCGGGGCTGACGAGATAGCGCGGCGATGAGCGCGTTCCAGCCTCGCCGACAACCGCCTTTATCACGCCACGATCGCGCCGACAAGGCGCACCTGCGAGCGATTCGGACACTACGGACGCCAAGAACGGGTGACATCGTGAGTAAAAGAAATGCCTCTGCATTTGAAAACGAAACAAAACAATTGGCTGCAATCCACGCTGTGAAGGTGGTTGGAAAGCAAAGCTGTAAACGACCCCCCCCAACAATTCCAAATTCATCATCACTTGAATTCACCCACGTGCTTCTAGATAGAGTGAAACCAGATATTCTGCTAGCGGTTACCTGGGATTCACGGGGGGCGCCGTCCCGAACGCAGCAGCGTCGGCCACGGCCAGGCTCGAGCGGCGGACGCCGTCGCTGTAGCCCGGCCGTGCGTCGGAAGAAAGAAAACAGACAGAAGCGTGTTTCCAAGAGTGAGACAGCGGGACCTAGGCATCCCGATGTTGCTAGCTCGCGGCTACACTACTGCGCGACACAAGCGCAGTCACCGAAACATTCTGAAATGTGAGCTTATAATATAGTAATTCCCATTTAGGCAGATTTACAGTAAATATAGTTTCGTAAATTTGAGAATTGCGAGAAAGCTGATGGACCTTTTATAATCGCTATTATCAGAACCAGTTGCCCGATTCGTCTTTTGTAATACCTGTTAAAACACAACCGGACTGGTACACTCTTAGCCAAAAAGGACTAACAGTTCGTCCTTCGGGGACTAACAGCCTCTTGCCACAATCATTAGTCCCTTTGGGGACTAACTGCGAGGGGACGAACGGTTAGTCCCCAATCCGGATGGTCCGTTCCGATGCTCCCTAAGGACGAACTGCTGAGTCGCAGAAAAAAGAAAAAACGTTAGCACCACCACGAATCGAACCACCGACCCCCGGAAATAGATGCAATGAACTCGACGCGCTACCGCTGGACCATGCCGCCAGGTGGAAGGTGCTGTAGATAATATTCGAGTGTACAGCGTTTAATTCTGTGCATAATGCGGCAGACCCATACCAACTCGAGTCCGAATTTCTATCCGTGCAAGTGAACGTGACCGCGATTTTGCGCTTGCTTAGCGCTTTGCTAACTTTAGGTACTATTGCTCAGTTTGATTGTAAGTACAGCCTCACAAACCATAGTTTTTTCTCGTAAATAATCATGAACTCGTCGTCGCCTAGTTGGGGTAGGAGCTGGGCGATCGGACGACTCATTTGTTTCTGCACAAATAGCGCAAACTAGGTGTATTCTTAGCGTTCGATACATATTTAACTGCTCTATGTAACGTGTGTGAAACGTGTCGTCTGTTTGAGTGTTAGAATAGGGAAGCAGACCATTCTTCAAGTTCGCGTAGCTAGACGATTGCAACTGGTAAATGCAAGCGGGTTTTACAGGCAGTTTGTAGCAAGTTCATAGCTTTGGTGCACAAGGCAATTAGGTACCGAGCGCAAAAGATACTTCGAGACGGTTACCTGTAGCGAGCATTTTTATTTTGCAGTTGTCATCAGCAACTACTACGTTTTTTCTCGTCTGTTAAACATTACATATTCATTACGCTTAGGAATCCACGTTTGCTAATTGTCACTAATTTTTGTGTTACTGTTACAGCGCTTGAAAGCTTTCATTGAACGTTATTACCGCGCACGAATCGTATGCAACACAGCGTATCAACATAACCTCACCGAGAAGCGTCTGGTAATCGCGCTTCGCCGCTCGTTGCCATTACCCGGCGGTCTATTAACCCTAGGCGATTTTCGTATAATTAACATCGATATTTTGTCATGTGGCACCATCTAAAGGACCTGCTGACTGCAATGACGTGTGTTTGGAAATCTAAAAACTGTTCACAGACATATGCGCGAAGGGCAATTGCGACGACGCCATGAGGGGATTAACGACGCAGCAAAGAGACTAACTGCATGCGTTTCGTCTTCCGTTAGCGATCGGCGGGGACGAACAGTTAGTCCGCATTTGTGCACACGGCATCTACTCTTGCCGCAAGATACTCCCCTTGAAGATGAACTGTTGCCCCTGAAGACTAACGGCTGTATTTTAGTCCCTATTTTAGTCCTTTTTGCCTAAGAGTGTACTAAGCAATATAAAACGCAGCCCCATTCGTAACAAGCAGTGCGCTAAACGTGGCGTTTCTCTAGCGGCCAGGTGTCTGTAAGTGATCTCGACATTTTATTTTCCCGCCATGCAAAGCAATCCTTAGCGTATCTTCGCCGTACGACCACGTAATTTCATCGGGTCGAGGTCACCCAGGATGTGCGTTAAACAAGTTAATGAAGCCGTGCGAAGTAAGCGCACAATGGACGCGAAGCTGCGCCTACACAGGCCCAACACTGTCGCTAAAGCAGACGACAAAGCCGACGGAATGGTCACGCCGACCGCTCCCACCGGGGTGAGCACGGAGAACGCGGGGCAACAGCGCACTATCCGCGCGCCATCTACACTGTGGTCCGAGAGTTAAAAGTCGCCCCCGCCTCCCCAGCCGCATTGGGAGTTTTCTCGCCCCGCACGCCACGAGGGAACCGTTGGTTGGTACATTTAAAAAGCTTTGCTTAAAAAAATGGCTGCGGCTTAGCTCAGCTAACCTTGGGTATGCAAAGCAAAAGCTTGGATTAGTCTGGTTGAGCCCTTGGTTTCGCTTGGTTAAGCTTTGATTTAGCTGTATTGCCGACCACGTCCTCAAAGCCGTTCGGTTAAGTGCAACCCTCACAGAAGGAGGCCAGGCGTACGCGGCGTAATTCATGGCGATGCAACCGTTCCTCTTCGCCGGGCGCCAGGCGAGTCCCATTGCCCGAACGACCCAGTCCCGCATGAATGGGAGTCTGATGGGGTTGTCGCCTGCCTCGGTCGCAGCGGCGGCGGCGACCACTGCAGCGCCGACAGCGGGCCCGGCGAATCACGCGATCCGCTTCGAGGGTGTGTCGCCGGTGGTGTGTCTCCGGTCCAAGTCACCTTCCGCGTCCTCCATGAAATTGCTGGACGAAAGTACTAAGGCTTTGCTTTAAAGCAACGGAAGCCTGCGTATACGCCCAATGCGCTGGCCCTTTCCTGTAACGAGGAGGCGGCGAGTGGTGACGCCACCCCTCCAGCTTTCCGGTTTTTATAGGGGCAGAACAAACTAACCCAATAATTTATCCAATAAGCCTCTATATCCCACGTAAGGGGTCAACTTCATAGGCCATGTTAAAGCCAGGGCTACGCGGAACGCCACCCATCCAGCTTTCCGGTTTTTATAGGGGTAGAACAAACTAACTCAATAATTTATTCATAAGCTTATATATCCCGCGTAAGGAGCCAACTATATTAAAGCCAGCGCTACGCGGAACAAGGATATTGTATGAAATAGTAAGAAAAAAGCGCAACAAATTGGCAATGAATCAGGTTTGATGAGTCTTTATTTTTTCAAAAAGCTACTGTACCCAAAATTTTTGAACGCAGAGGACTGGGGCCAGACTTTTCGTTCCGATGGAGTTCACCTGCGATGGATGATTTGATGACGAAGCCATGTGGACAATGGAGGCGCTTTTTCTCTGGTGGAGGCCGCTCAGGTGACGCAATGATGATTGAAATATTTTTGAATTCTGGATCGTTGAGAAGCTCGAAATGCTTTCGTTTCTTTATCAAACAAGGCGCCGCATTAAAATCAGCATCGGGTTTTACTTTAAAGAGGCTTCTGGAGTCAATATGGGTTTGCAAAAAGCTCAAATGAATGCGCTTCGCGCTCGTCTAAAGGTTGATTGGTTCAATGACATCTGGCTTAATTCCTCTATACCACCGGAATGGAAGAAGTCCTGGGTAATACCAATTCCTAAGCCTGGGAAGCAACCAGAAAAGTTGGAAAACCTGCGCCCCATTTTCACTTACTTCAAACGTCTTCAAAGTGATGGAGCGCATTGTTCTTAAAAGGATTTGATGGCACCTGGAAAGTACTACCCTGCTTGGGGACACGCAAACTGGCTTTCGCCGAGGCCTTTGCGCATAAGACTACCTGCTCCTACTCCATTCGACGCTAAAAGTAGCTCGTGCGTCAGTTGACCCCAGGATCATAGTAGCAATTGATGTACGGAAAGCTTTTGACTCCGTTCCTCATGACTCTATCGTGGAAGGAGCGCGACGCCGAGGCTTATCAGGAAAGACCATAAAGTTCATACACTCTTTCGTGAAAGAGCGAAGCGTCCGCGTCAAGGTGGGCCAGGCCTTTGGAGACAAAACAGGAAACCGAATACGCGTACCTCAATGGCGAGTGCTGTCTTCAACACATTTTATTATGGTTATGGCGGCCCTTCCAGCTATTATGGGCAAGATTAAGGTATATCTTACACCATTTACGCCAACGACATCACCATCTGGTCGACGGGTGGCTCACTCGGCGAACAAGAGCAGGCTCTGTAACAAGGACTGAACACAATAACTGACTTTCTGGAGGAGTGGGTCTCTCGGCTTCACCAGAAAAGACAGTCGTTGTAGTTGTAGCAAATGCCCCCTTCACAAGCAGCTAGTGAAGGACCACATCACCCTTTGTATTAACGGAGTGAGACTGCAGTAGAAACTTTATGGACAATCCTCGCTGCACAGATGATGATAATTTCATCGGCGCCTGTCATCACGCGGGAGCAGCTCTCGTCCGAGCTGCTTCGTCTTCGTCCATCCGCCTTCTTCTAAAATAGAACACCATCGCATCACCGGGACGTCTCGGCCCTTGGTCTTATTATTCTACATTTTGGTGCCGAAACCCGGGAAGAAGGCCCTGTGTGATTCGGAGTCATCCGAAATTTGGCCTATGAGAAGGAGGACTCCTTTGATGCCGACGACGTACCGGTGTGATGGACTGAACCAGCCGACCGACGTGATAGCCACATGACACGACGATGCAACCTCACCTCCGATGAGACTGCCCGATGGGTCCAGAAACTAGTTTTGTTAACATTGAGGGGCATGATATTGCTCATCGATCGATGCAAGATGCACCAGAGGAACGGAGTATTCCTCTGTCTATGACGCGGCTTCATGAACTTAATGCAAGAAGAGAACAAAAGCGGTTGATCACTCGAAGGCTATGCAGAGGCGCGGAAGCAGCACGAGAATTCTCCGTAACAAACAGTGATGTGGACGATGTGGCGAAGAGTTGTCTTCACGAGTTACGCAAAACTGAAGTACAACTGAGAACATTAAACGAGGAAATTGAACTGCTATTCGACATTGATCACCTAGACAAAGAACCTGCTACAAATATTGACTATGAAGACGAAATTAGGCATGTTATGATCCAATTATACTACCCATTACGTAGTCATAGGCGTTCGAAACTCGCGTAACGCTGGCGCTTGTCATACATTTTCCCGTTGTTTAGAGCAAAAAAAAAAAACAAAAAAACTATAGGTACATTTGAGGAAAAAATTCCCTCGCACTTCCCCGAGGGGGAGAGTGTGTAAGTGCGAATGCACGGTTGTTGATTGCGCGATTACGGTGGATATCGTGATCTTGGAGTGGAGAGGAGGCGCCCAACACCCGCAGTCACTGAGCGGAGAGAGGACGAGGAGAGTAGCGCCCGCCGTTACGGCGAGGGCAACACGAGCGCCCTCACGCGTCGGAATGCGGAGCGCCCGCTACGCGAGCGAGAGCTCTCCCGCCCGAAGTGGAGAGGAGGCGCCCAACACCCGCAGTCACTGAGCGGAGAGAGGAGGAGGAGAGTAGCGCGCGCCCATCTCCCCCCGTTGCTAGGGAAGACGAGGAGGAAGACGAGGAGCGCGCGCACCCGCAGCTGTTGCTATGCAGACGACGGCGACGGACGATTCAGGCTCTCTTAAGAAGAGCATTCGCACTTAAAATATACGGAATTAACCGGCAGCGCCCGCGTTCCTTTAGTTAAGGACGCCCATTGGCTTGGTTTTTACGATAGTAAACGTAAAATGTGGCAGTGCAACGCCGGCATTTACGGGGGGAAAAGCACAAAGAGAACAGAACTCCCGTTTCAGGCAGGGGGCGCGCGAGCACTGCGAAGGCGGGAAATTTGAATTGCATGGGGTGGTAGCAGTAAGCGGATAACGGCGGTACAGCCCATTATGGCGAGTCACTGCTTTGCACTTCCGACAGATTTCACATTGAGTGGAACGGCTTTAATTTTTTTAGTACAAGTTACGAAGTGCTCCAGCGCGAGGCATAAAGGAGTGTCGCGGTGTTTTTTTTTTGTGTACGCGTTACGTTCTAGCGCGAGACGTAAACGAGTTTTTCGGTGTTTTAGCAGCGTGACTACATGAGACGAAGGACAATTACGACGATGACGACAGGAGACGCCGACAGCCCGGGCCACTGACGGACTTCGCCCCTAAACGAAACAAGCACGAATGGAGCAGCGGGCTGGGGAAAAGCGGGGAAGGGGGACGTGGGAAGTACGTGGCTTGGGGTGCGGGGGGCGGGGGGGGGGGGGCAGGGGACAGTGCAAATTTTTCACCCCCTGACGATGTCCATATTGTCAAGCATAGTTAGTCACGATTGTTTCATTTTCAAGTATATGACGTCGTCGATAGTGCAGATGTTCCCTCAACCGAACGGTGTTGTGGAAAAGGCGCAGCACGAACAGCTGGTGTAGTACTCCCTAAAATGAATGTTTCATGAATGATACATCAACCTCGCTTAGGACGTGGATACAAATCTTCCAAATTTAAACATGATGCCATTTCTTTCTACGGGGTGGCGCATAGGCTGTGCGCGCACCACGTTATCGGTAAAATAATTCCACACAAATTTAAAGTTCTTCAGTTTGTTCGCGTTTATTTCCGGTTCTTGACGATATTTCACCTTTCCTATTGTAATTTTTTTCATTTTTCACTACCACCTCAGCATTGACGGCTGACTTTTCCCATTTTTAACAGGCAGTACTCGCACCGAGCGGCCGTCTGCGCGCTAGAAAAGAGAAAAGAAGACGCAGTAGAAGCCCCATTTTAGAGTTTGGGTGCGTGTTATTTGCTGGTCCGCGGCGTATAAGTTTCATCGTCTGGTATTTCTGGAGCGCCAGGCTCTTCGCTGCTGCTTAGGGTTGCCTAAGAATGCAGCAAATGCAGTAGTCTACTTGGAAGCGCGCGTTCCTCCTCTGCTTAATAGGTTCCGGACACTGACTGTTGAAACTTTTCTGAGTGGTTATAGCTCTGAGGTGAACAGGGAGCAAGTTTATCTTATGCAGAACCAGTGCGGTTATGGTGCACCAATGGCCCAGGTCTTCATGTCCACAAAGCACTTGGTACAGAGCCTCCTTTCTCCGTTGGGTGTAGCAATAAATCAGCGTTATTCCATATAGAGACAGGAGTTCTCCTCTTTCTATCAATTTCCAGAACATTTTCCCCAAAAATGCTAAACTTTTACCAGCACGACTGCTCAATCGTCTTCTCGAAGGTTATTTGGCCTCCATGCAGCCAGGTGCTATAATATATACAGATGCCTCTCAACGAGAAGAAAAATCCGGTGTAGGAATATTTCCCTTTCCCTTAACTGGTCCTTTTCGGTTCGTCTGGTTGATTTTATCCCGATATTCTTCGCGGAATTCCATGGCAATTGTCCTGGCGCTACGAAAAGCTGGATGTGTCAATTACATGTCCAATGATAATTTCCGATTCTTTTTCTGTATGCCTCGCCCTTTCTTCCCCTAAAGACACTCCTCTTCTGCGGACGTTTCGGTCACTCTGCCACCTCACTTCACTGAAATTAACCTTCTTTGGGTTCCTGGTCATGCGGGGATCACATTCAACGAGACAGCCGGACTCTCTAGCAAGGATATCACTTTCTGGTCCTGTAGTAGACGTCGTAGAGCCGACACCTTTAATAACAAGCAGCTAGGTACCGTAGGAGGCTGAACTCCGAGAACAGCAAGAATCGGTTTTTACTGTCCATTAAGTGAATTTAATCATCTTAAATTCTCATGGAAACCTGAAGGGGTGCCTTCACGCAACTTAGAGTGGTTATCACAGCCTTACGTTATCGAGTACCCCAGTTAAATAGGTACTTGCACAGGTCTCGTCTGGCGCCAACAGCTCTGTGCAGCTATTGCAACGAAGACGAGTCTGTCGAACACTACCGGTTGACATGCCGACGTTTTCCCGACTGAGACGTCAGTCCCTGGAGGTGCCGCTTTGCAGTTGGGGATACCACTAACAGGGCCGGCTATACTATCCTTCGGGGCATCCGAAATGGGGTTTTGCCGTCGGGATGTATGCTCCGCTCTCCTGCGCTACATTGAAAATTCTAAACGATCTCTTTATGATTGAGATTGGTCATCCTCGCTTTAATTTTCCAGTTTTTTTTTCTTCTCAAAACCAAACTGATCTAAATATCCTTCTAGGCGTGTCGTGAATTGATAAGAGTACCATTCATTTTTACAATCCTCTGTTGTTTGGCCGATCCCCTGATTGGGTATGCGCCATTAATTATCAGGATCAACAACAACAACAACAACAGCACTGCAATCAGGCATTCAAGGGCCAATAATTGCTTGTCCCCGGCCCTTTTTTTCCTGTGAGGACATGGCGTCTACGTCTTCCAGAGCAGCGTCGCCTGCCGCTGAGGCGTCAGTTTCCCACAGGCGTCACCCGCCACGGCACACCCCGCCAACAGCACTACCCGAACCCAAGATAGCGTCCCGGACAACAGGACGAAGACTCAGCCCAGCCGAACGTGCTGCCCGGTTTCCTCAAGGCGAATTCCCTGCGCCCTGACGGGCTAACGTGTACGTCATCCTCGGCCACGGGCGCTACCAGCTTTTCATCGCCTGTTCCTTCGTGCTGTCCGGCTGCATGTTTCTCGCGCACGTCCTCGCCTACCAGCTCATTGGTCGGCTCGTGGGGCACTGGTGCAGGCCTCCCGACAACCTCCGGTTATTGATGCCGGAAGTCTGGAGGAACGTAGCCATCCCTCTGCTACCGTACGGGACATTCAGCGGATGCACTGTCTACGACCCCCTGTGGAGGTGAGGACGCTGGCCAATATTTTAGGGTAGCAAAAGTAACAAGCTTTGAGCTCAAGTCCAGCTCAGATCAGTTTTTCCGACGTAAGATCAACCTCAAACCCTAAGATTGAATTAAAATATCGTTAAGATAAATTATTTTAAATCATTTCAGCAGAACCTTTTTCATCTTAGCCTACTGCAGTGTTGCTTCGACTCAAACTAGACCTCACCTCTACATCACGTACAATCCAGTTCACCGTCAAGCTAAAAGTTTTCTTCGACATTGCAATCTTATTTGTCCATAATGATAACACCTGCCGATCATAGGCTGCCAACCACTCCATCGGTGACGAATTGACAACAAAAATCCGAGGTAAATCACTCCTGTGTCTTGCTGAAAGTTCCCCAGGTAGGAGTACCGGAAAATGTTTTGTCAAATGAAATTGAAGGGTATAAGAAGCGAGCTTAAAGGCACAAAATTAGCCAGCTTTACGTTGAAACGGTCAAGGTGCTTAGCTTAAAAACAGTAAAGTTAAAAATCCCTCAAGCACTTCGATTTATTTTTTGGATACAACAGAATTACGTCCATCTGTATGCCGCTGAAGGCTCCGTGGAGTGCTGAATGGCCGTAAACACTTTCGGTTTTTTGGGTGATATTTCGTGCAGTTTTAGGAATTCTTTCGTCAAACTTTCTTTTCAGGTTTGCTGCGTTAGTTTGCTGACTGACGACCGGAATCATTTGGACCGTACTGGTTACAAATCAAAAGTATTTTGTTTTGACGAGGTGCGTTTGGTAACGTCTATGGGGAGATCAAACCCGCCAAGTATTTTTCTATCAAACAAAGTCTTAAGAGGGGGTGTATATTCTTGGCCTTGCAACTACCCTGGAGAACTATCCGGAGAAGGGGCGATCGCAGCATATCTAGCTTCGCGGCTCGTGAAGTACGTTGCGACGACGCGTGAGCTGCTTACGGGTCTTTTGTTTGCGGAATGAGATTTAGGGAATTGGTCAGGAAGAACCCGGGCATCAGCGCGTACCGCGCATGCGACTGGTTGTGGTGCTGGTGCCGACGACGCAGAAGGTTTAAGCTAAGTATTTGTTTGACACACACTGCCGCGCAGAGAGGCTGCCGTGCTTGTCGCTTTTGCCGGCAGGAGAGGAAAACGCACCATGTGGAGCCCGTGGCTGCATGTTGGTATAGCTATGCTAATCAGCGAAATAAATGTTCGATTGCTTTATTGACTCGCGGTCCATACTGCAGCGTCTACACCAATAAGTGCTGGAGAGGCACACATTCGTGCTCTAAATCACTGTCCGACACCCCAACGTCGGTGCGTGCAAATACGTGCATATGTTGAGGCACGTTCGAGCAGAGGCCTGTCGTTGGCTTGGTGGTCTTAGAACGTCAGCAGGTAACCGCAGCTAAAGGAAGGTTGTGTACAATTAGAACTACTTCAGGAGGGGGGGGGGGTACCAGTTTACGACGTCAGAGCTAAAACTTTGGCGTTAGGCCCAGTGTCTTTTTTTGTGGCCTAACGTTAGGGAACCTTCAAAAGCAGCCGCACCACATGACAACCAACATCATACTTCGTGTATGTTGAGCTGCGGGTATTAGTACACGACGTCAAATCTTGAACTGTGACGTCAGGCCCAACGCCGGGCTCGCCTTTCGCAGGCCTGTGTTGCCCGCCCCACTGATGCGCATTGACGTTCATGGAAGACACATAAAATATACGAGACTTGAAGCAGGGTTGCGCCAACTCCATAGTTGTGCCAGTTACGATTAGGCAGGAGGAGTGTCTCCGTCACGTCTTGTCTGCTGGTGCCGCTGGAAGTACTTCGTTAGAGATATTCGGTTCACGTGAGCCGCCGTTTAACGGTGCCGGTCGAGAACGCAACAACGGTGCCCAAACATTAACGTTGTCATCGGATATCATTTTTAGGGCATTGCGATCTGCGTCCTACGGTGAGGGCCGGGTTTCGTCCAATCGTCTGAACAATTGTTGCAGAACGAACTATCTTTCTCGTGCGTCGTACTTTATTTTATCCACAATCATTTCAAAGAAAAAAGACAAATGTGTAAGCGTTCCATCTGTAGCCTTATATGCCAAAACATTCGCCTATATGGAAATTTCTATGCGAATGATGGCAGTGCTGTCATGATAATATCATTAGTTTTTTTGCGGCGCCCGGCGTTTCCGCTTCATGGTTTCGTTGCCATGAAACCTGCTGTACTTGTAAAGTATAGTCACAACAGCAATAAACTAGTTCAGACTTCAGAGCCTGCGTGTCTCGTCTTGCCTTCGTTTTTGTTTGTTGCGCGGAAAATTAGAGAATTATGAACTCATGGCTTTTTCTATGTGTAACGCAGGCCAAAGCCGCAGGACGTCGTGAAGTGCCTTGCATGGGACTATGGCGACGAAGGATACCCCTGCAGTGTAGTGATCATAAAGGAACCTAATGTGCGAACGTGAATGGCTCGACAAGTTTTCTTGGATTCTCTACATGGTCGGCCCAGTTTTCTCCGCGGCAGTCGCCGGAGTGCTGGCTGACCACTTTGGCCGGAGGCCCGTCCTCGTAACGCTGATATGGGCCTTCTCGTTCGCGAGCACGGTCTCAGCTGTGGCGAACTCCTTCTTCATGTTTTTGATTGCGCGACTTGTCATCTCGGCCACTTCCGCGGCCTTTGCCCTGCTGTTCATCTTGCTCTATGAGGAAACTGACAACGAGCACCGTGCCATCCTCGCCTTCGTCAGCTCAGCCGTCGTACTTACCCTATCGCCGCCCGTGCTCAACGTCGTCTCACGTATGAAACCTTCTTGGTACGTGGCCCACACATTCCTTGTCGCGCCTACTGTTTTACTGGCCGTGTTGAGTTCGCTGATTCAGGAGTCTCCTATTTGGCTGCTTCCTTCGGGGATGACTCAACAAGCTGAACAGAATGTTCTGAGAACGGCCAGGAAGAATGGCACGAACCTGGTGAGGGCCAAAGTGTTTTTCAGAGCACTGAAAGCCCACATAAAGACATACAAAGAGGCTGCTTCTAAGCCGGCATCATGGTCAAAAACAACTGCACTATCCTTTCTTTTTAGTGGCGAAAGCGCCCTCTCGGCAGCCCTGGCCTAGTTTACGTTGACGCTGGCCTGATACGTTTTATTTTTGCCGACTAGTACAAAACCATGGTTTGAGGTAGCCACCTATATCGTGCTTGAGACATTATTTTACTTCGTGATTTGTTGGTACATGCGGCGGAAAGGCTACCGCCATGCCCTTTGGCTGAGCATGATCCTGCGGAGTGTTTTTTGGGTTCTCTTGCCCGCGTTGAATTTCGAATACTATCCCAGGGTGGTTTCCCACTTGAGAATGCTCGCTCAGCAAGTGACCCACTCGGCCATGACGGTCAACCATTGCTACACTGCGAAGCCTTCCCCGCTGCGGTCCCAGCAAAGGGCTTTTTTCTTTTCTGCCTTCATCGGCAGGTCGGGATGGCTAGCAACGCTGACGCGACTGAACTCTGGCAAAACAAATAATATGCTCGCCCACACGGCATTTGCCTTGCTTGCGCTAGTGACAGCGGTCGGTGTCCAGTGGCTGTCGGAACTCGTCTTCTTCAAGAAAAAGAGAAGTAATCAGGCGGCAACCCCGGAAGTGATGAGCGAGATGCAGAGGAAGGAAATATTAACGGATTCGCTTTCACAGAGAAAAAAGCCGACACGTCCAGGGCAAAATGTGTAAATCCTGACTCCCTATCAGTCATGGAGGCGAAGTCAAGAAAGGGTATCGGAAGACTCACGGTGGGGAAGTGAAAACTGAAATGCTCTCACTGCATACAGTCCCGCCGAACACTGTGTTGTTAATGTGCACGCCAATTTTGTAGCCCCATGGAGTTACCCGACTTCCGTTTTAGAGAAAATGATTTGGCAGAACTAAAAGAACTTTTTATGAACGTTGCTTCTTTGAGACTACACATCCAAAAGCATGCTTAGAATACTCCGCAAGAAGGTTTCACCACACAGTTGGCCGATACGAGTTCATATATGTTGGCTCAAATTTAGAAGAAAATATCTCGCCGTGTAGACTTAGTGTCATCCTCGTTTGTTTGGTGATTAGTAGCAGAAATTAAGTCATTCGAACACGCAGTTGAATTTGTACCCTTATATATTGCCACGAACCATGTATTGTTTATTTATTGTTTGTTTTTACTGCCGGGCCTAGCCCGGTTATTTTTTGTTTTTACTGCCGGGCCTAGCCCGGCTGTTTATCTGCGTTCCAAGCTAAGCGCGGCTTCCATTCTTTATTTTTATGCCGCATGGGCTTATCACATTCAGATAAGCAGACTGTTTCGCCCTAACGTCGCTAGCCCAGAATAATCTTCTGTGATCTACAATGTTCTGGATGTGAATCGACGGTTCCAGAAACACTTGCGCCGAAAGATAAACCTGCAGAGCAGACGCCGCGGCATTCGAATCGCCGGAGCTCGCCTGCACGCGTCACTTTGTTGACTGCCGCTTCGCCGCCTCTGTATTCTTTGAGTTGTTAGGGGAGCACAAGTTCGCTCCAATAAACTTGTTTTCGTTGAAGACAACTGCGTCGTCTCTGGCTTCGTGACAATATTGTTACGATTGTCCCTAGAGAAATCAAGCATTGCCAGAATGGCAGAAAGCTAAGTGAGCAGATGATATCAAGAAGTTTGCTGGGATAAATTGGTCGCAGCAAAGCACCGGGATAATCGGAGAACTATGCATGGGAGAGGCCTTAGCCTTGTAGTGGAAGTAGAGAGGCTGACGAAGATGATGATAATGATAATGGTGATGATGATAATATTACTGCTGTATTTGCGGATGAGCCGGCAGTATCGTAATGTCTTTTCGCGTGTGAATAAAAGTGCAGGATTTTTATGCAACATGGAGGTAAGCGAAAAACTAAACGTTGCATTGATGAAAATGTCTTTTTTGCTTCTTAGACTGCATTTGTGCGCCGTTGTGTACATAAAATAGTACTACTCTCTTTTGTATCATGTAAAAGCCTTATGCAAAAACTGCTCTGAAAACTACAAATGCCAGCAGTTTGAAAGTATTCGCGATACCAAAAAGATCTATATTATCCGGAAAGTCCGCGTATACATGATGTGCGCAAACTTTGATAATTACGGAAAATTTCTGGAAAATTGAGTTTTCTCGCGGGAAATATATTACCCATACAGGAGGCATACGCGGTACCCAGTTGGGGCAAGTACCCACATAGATGACGCCCAAAACCATACATCCCCGCGCTTGTACGGGGGGCATGGCGAAGTTACTACTGAGAAGTATTCGTAATATAAATACTGTCAATGAATACCGGGACGAAATTCATTAAAAGATGGTTGAAACTTTCGCGTAATTCACACAAATTGATATTTCCAGAGTTCAAAGTTTTGCCAGTATTAGTTTTTAGCTGACCTACAACAAAATATCTCTTCATGGGTTGGCGTGGCCGCGGCAAAGCCCGAAACAATCCAAGCATAAATTGTCCGCCCGCGGTCTTTCTGTTTGATGTGAACCAGGGTACGCTGAGGAATTTCCCTCTTGATTCTGACGGCATTCGGTTGCTATGTGTAGAATACGATGATGGTGTACTGTATTATTTGCTGATTCTTTGGGTCTTGCAATGGCGTATGGAGGTCTCGCATGGCTTTACGCAACAGAGATGTCGATGCCAGGCCGGTTAGGCTGTAGTTCCGCGAGAAAGTCAGAACAATCGTAGAAATGCGGAAGGCCCAGGCGTGCGTACGTGACTGGCTGCCGGAGGTGAAAAAAAATTGTACCATACTGGCGCCAAGGCGTTTGTTAGTAGTGGTTTGGGCGCTCGTACAAAGCTTTAGGCACACTTCATGTAGATGGGCTAATAGGCAAATACCTTCGCAAAACATTCAACAGATGCCGCAATAAGCGTTACCATATCGCGACGGAAAACTGACGAAACGTTCTTCTAAAACTCACGTCGTGGTGCGGACCCAGCCTGCGGCACAAATTAAGCCTTGCATGCTATTACAAAGTGAACTAAGAGATAGTGCCACACTGTTATGCTGAGTGCATCGAAGCGACTAAAACCCAACTATCCATAACGAGAATGGAAATCAAAAGAGCGCACCTGTCGTCGTTCGCACTGCGGTTGCGCTGTCGGCTAGACGTTTTGAAGGTAAAGTAAAAGGACGCGCGGCACATTCACATTGTTTAACCACCATCGCACATCTCGTGTGGCACCAAGATTAGATTGGCAAGTAACGGAAGTGTAGGCGGGCAAGTTGTTTCGTCGTACGGGCCGAGTGCGCGACCAGTGGTGAGGTCGCGATGGTTCCGTCGGTAGGTTTTAGTTTTCCTGCTAGACCACTCCGCTGCCTTGCTCACTTCTGGCAACCGTTGACGCCACTCCTAAGCCCACAGTTGAACTTTCGAAGTTTGGCAGTTGAACTTTCGTCTGAACACAACTTTGCCTTAACTGTCCCTTTAAGGTACATTTCTTATTATCCCGCGTGTTATCCCGGCCGTACCATGTATCAACCAGGTCTCAACTACTCAAGGCTTCCACAATGGACCAAGATGGCGCAACATTTGGCAATATTTTGTTCCAAGATATATGTACAAGCCCGGTACTTTCGGTTCGATGCAAAGCGTTAATTAAACGCGCCGGTATGTGGCGCTCCGCATCTGAACCGCTCTCAGCGGTTCCACACCTCTTTTATTTATGGAAAGAATGCGCATAATTGAGGGTAGAAAACGTCTTCCATTTTAAAAAATTACATGTAAAAAAAAAAAAAAAGGGCATTGCTGGGGTAGAACGCAGGGTGTTCGTTCCAAATACACGGCTCTGCCTTTGGCTACTTAGCCAGCAGTGCGGCGATCTTTTAGCAGGAGTTAAAATAAATAAATAGGAGGAGTCGTATTCCAAGCAGAGTAGATGGTGCTGGGTGAGCACAGGAATGCCGGCTTGTACCTCAAGGGAAAGGAATGTCGCTGACATTTGACCTAGACAAGACTTAGCTCCCTCTTCATAAAGGGATAAAACGCTGCAGAAGGATGGCCATGAATAGTTTGAGGAGGGTACCTATGCCACTCCATAGTCTGCTTCATCTGTGCACCGGGGCGTGCCTTACACGACGCAGAATTGTAAATAAATATTCAGTTTGTTCTCTCAGTTGATACCTTCACTTGGAGGTCCAAGAGTCACGTTTTCGACGCTAATGCTGACAAGAGGAGGACACACTTACCTGACCTGCTAACCCTACTCCACAAAGATCACAGTCCGTGGTCTGTCTTGCTAGCCTGGAGCCCAATGACATTTCTGAGCATGGATTATAGACTAAATAGGGGTAACACTAGCTAAAAACCAACACAAAACAAGCTCGGAAAATTGCCTTCGAATGCATAAGAACTCTTACGCCATTTGTCTGTTTCAGCAACCATACGTATCTCTGGTGGCGTTGATGTAACACGCCGACCAAAACAGCGGCTTTGGTGGCGTTGATGTAACACGCCGACCAAAACAGCGGCTTTCTTTGTTACTGCGTTGTTTTGTTAATCACGTGTTTACACTGAATCAGATTGGCCTTCGTGCCTGCGTAAGTTTTGAAGCGGAGCATTACTGTTTTCAGTGATGGCGTCTGTAACGCGAAATCACCCTGCAGGAAAGCCAACTTTTTCTGACGATGATGAATGATCGTGGTTGAAGTGAAAGATAAAATTCATTGACGATTATTATACTTCCTATCGCGAAATTTTGGCGCTGCATGAGCTGCGGCTTTTTTGGTCGCGGCGGATATCTGCTTCGTCTCAGGAAGTAATCACATGATCAGTGAATTCACGGCGGCGCGAGCTACTCTGCTATTATCTCGCAGCGCATCACCCGCCGCCGGCCAGCGTGCTGTTTTGTTGCAAATCGTGTTTGAAACTCCCGCGCAAATGTCACGTGGTTTGGATTAGCCACACACGGAGAGCAGCGAACATGTCGTCGCAAATCGTGTGTAAACCTCGAGCGCAAATGTGACGTGGTTTGTAGAGGCGAATGGAACAGCATTTGAGGAAAGTGTCAGGGGGAGGACGCGCCTTTGCGGAGACTCGTGGAACAAGAGTGAGGGCGACACAGTGAGAGAGATGACGCCATGGGTGCGCATGCCGTCCTCCGCCTCACCCTTCGCCACACACTCTCTATTTTCTTTCTGCCGCCTCACTCGGTTACGCGGACATAAACGGACGCCGACCTCGCGGAACACATGTAACGGCTGCTAAAGGGCTGCGGATTTAAAGGCTTCAGTGGCCGGAATCGCACCTGGGTCTCTGGCTTTATCAGGCCGGCGTCTATCCGATTGCTGCATTTCGACATGGTCGAAACAGTTCAAACTTTGACAACCAAAGAGTCGGTCACGAGAATGCTTCGCTTTCAACCACCGTCGTCATTAGACGCATTGGTGCATGATTTGTTACCAGTTCCTTGAATTTTTTATTACAGAGTACACACAAGGGCGGGGCACAAGATAGAGCTCTGATTTCGTAATTTCATTTTTTTTCTTTCGTACAATGTTCGCATTCGGGCATTTTCTTAATCAGGCGAGGACGATAGATTGAAAAATCTTTGCGAGCAATCAATAGCCAAATTTCCACATTTGGCTATCAGTACACGAAATGCCAGATTTCCCTACCACTACTGAAATCGACACCTAAGTGGGTTTGACTCGGCTATCACAAGATAGATGTCGCTGGAAATCTTTGAGAGATTCCTTCGTCCTGCAGTGGAGACAACCAGGCTGATGATGATGATCCGGAGTGGACCCCTTTTCCCCACTGATTATAATTTTCTTTGTTGTTTTGTTTTTTCCTGTAACGACGGAAATTTGCACTATTACAAATGATGCCTCAGTACACTGTTTGCTTTGTGGTAGCCGGCAAGAAGTGTTCCCGCACAAACGAATTTCATAAAAGGTGAACGGAATCTCACGTCGCTTGAAAAACAAATACCTCGAAGCTGCCAGACCTAGCCAACACATCAGAACCATAGACCACACTATCATTAACGGATCCTAAACCAGATCCCCAACCACAAAACAGGCGGAAATCTGCAAAACAACACCAAAAACGGTCTTTCCACCCTAATACACTCAGATCTACACGACGCATCTAAAACAGAATCCAGCACAACTGCGGCGTGGCATATACCGGCATTTAACTTCAATAGCGTTCATTCATTGCCACCAGATACCACCATTAAACGGGCAGAACAAGAAAGTGTGATCCTCTCACTTCTTCACATTGTTCATAACATATAATCTTTTTCCATGTACAAACTCATACACATTCACACAGATAGTCGGGAAGCTTTCCTGGAATGCGACATCAACTATCATACAGCCTACGAGTTCAGAAGATCCAAGAAATCAAGAGCATCCTTCATCAACAGAACATCGTCATAACCATCACGTGGGCGCCCTGCCATGCCGGAATCCCCGGACATGAGGCGGCCCATTTGGCGACACGTGCATCGTTCACAA